>CAUYON010067421.1:0-14866 GCA_963573935.1 Arctocebus calabarensis | reverse complement strand
AAATGATGGGATCACACTTACGGTGCATCTTAGAAGGGACAGGTGAAACCTACTAAATGCAGAACACAAATGTTTTCACATAATAAATGAGAAAATCTCATGAAGGTTATGTCGAACAGTTGGATGAAAATATTTCAGATTATATATGAAGCCCACACACTGTACCCCATGATTGGACTAATGTACACAGCTATGATTTAATAAAAATAAATAAATAAATAATAAGAAAAGAATATATTTTAGTCACCAATAAATAAATTGTGATAAGTAATCTACTACTGATACCTCAATATTACTGTTAGGACTAACCCAACCATTATGATAAAGTCTATACAGATTTTCTTAGGACTTATAATATAGATTAAGGCAGTCCTTTTTTTTCTTACAAGAAAATAAGTAACTGTTTTAAACAAGTAAAGGCATAATTTTATAAGTAAAGTAAATAAATGATGTAGATTAATTTTAAAAATATTTTATTATTTTTAAAAGTATTAATACATAATATATATACAAGGTTCCACTTTTAATAACTGTATATGATGATGCATCGAGGTTTGTCTTGGGCCTCAGAATTCAGCTGACACATGTGCTTTGGCTTTTGCACAGCCCTTAGTATCATGAAAGCTGAGAAACTAAACACCTACTTCAATGTCATTTATTATTCTTCCCTAGAAAGGTTGCTAAAATTGATGTTCATAAAGCAAAAAGCTGAAATAAGATGAAAAATGCAGTGGCAATTTGTTATCCTGAAAGCCAGTTTTGTAGTTCTAATGCTGGATTTCTAGATCCAATATTTAATGACTAGTCTTTTTTTGAAGTAAATGTATTAAGAATACAAAATATAAAAGAGGAAAACAGTCTGAAGTCTATATATAGATGTGGTGGGACTGCTTCTCTCAAAATGCACTACCACCATTTTCTAAATCTCCAAGTCCAGGAGTTGAGGAGCTACATCTTTATTTAAGTTACTGTCAAAGAAAAAGACAAAATTAGTAGCACAAGGCCATAGCACTATCAAAAGGACCTTACATTGCCATACTTGGCTAAAAGGGGCTGTTGTCCCTACATTAACTTCAGCTGGAAGAATGAAACTATTTGATATTTAAAATGTCCAACATAATATCCCATGGCAGCTGACCATGCTAAAAAAGAATGTCTCTGAACTACAATGTCAAAATTTTCAAATGGGACTAATATACTTCAATAGTAACACAGTAATTATAACCAAAAATTTATATACGTTCTTGTATCCCAAAAGGTTGTTTTCTGATAGTGATATTTGGGTACAGACTTGAACTTAGTCACCTGCTTATTGATTTTAAACATTCAACCATTCAAAATTGAGCCAAATGTGTAGTCAAGTACATCCCTAGTTTCCTCTTTACTCTTTGAGTATTTGTTTATGCAAATAAAAGCAATATATTCGTATTTTTCTTTTTCTAACATGAAAGCAAGCATACATACCATTCTATACTTTAATATAGTAGGCAGTCCCCAAGCTACAAACATTTGACTTATGTAGAATTTGTGCTTATAAACAGGCTATTACCATAAGTCTCCAAGTTATAAACATCCTACTGACAACAACCTGCTCTTATGAACAGAGGCTGTTGCAGGTAATAGGCAAATGTACCTGTTCCAACTTACACACAAATTCAACGTAAAAACAAATGTACAGAATCTATCTCATTGGTAACCTGTATACCAACTTCAAAACACAATTTTTCCAACTTCAAAACACAAACACTGACTCAAAGAAAGTAGTTATAGACTCTTCATATCAGACATAGTAAAATTCAATGTGAAAAGCCTTACAGTGGCAAAAAATTTATTTCATGTGGAAAGAATGAACACTAAATAACATAAAAAATAAAATAACCATGAACTTTTATGTTTCTCTAAATATATAGCTTTAAAATATGTTAAGTAAAAATTGACAAAGCTACAAGGAATAATAGGCAAATCCACAATCTTGCTATGACATTTTAACATAACTCTCTCAGTAAAGAACATATAATGTAAACAAAATACAGTGGAATCTCTGTAAGTTGACCACTCAAGACAGTGTAACAAACAGGTCAACATATAGGTTGTCAACATAAGGAACTAGGCCTACTGTACTGATACGTGGTTTACTATGAAAGTTTTGAGACAGACTGTGTTATTGTTTATTATTTCACTTCCAAGAAACACAATCAACAGCACCCTTTCTGATTCATCCATGCAAATTTCAATTTGCTCAGTGTATTGGTGTTACTGGGAGGGCTTCATTTGTTCCCATTTGTGTAGATGTTACTTTTCTTGATTTTTAGGTATCTCAAAACTTTTGTAACGATCCATACATACATGTGGTACATGTCAGTCTATGAAAATTAGGTCAACTTAAGGAGGTGATTGATATAGAGAGGTGGTCAACTATGAAGAATGCATTAATTTAGATAATTTGGATGATGCAGTTAACACCCACTGTATATAGAAAGAAAACATTATAATCCAACAAAGAATAAACATTCTTTCAAACATACTTGGATCATTCTCTCAAATAGATCTTTTATTAACAAAGTCTCAACAAATCCTTAAGATTTATATTATATAGGCCACATTTACTGGCCACAATGAAATACAATTAGAAATCTGCAATAAAAATATGTCCAGAAAACCAGAAAATCCACATCCACAAATTAAATTAATAAAACACTTCTAAGTAAAGTATTAGCTGAAAGAAGCAATCAAAATTAAAAGTTCTAATGATTCCAAACAAAACAAACCCAAAAGTTCTAAATATTCCAAGAAAGATTTTAAATAAATGAACTAATCTTTGGACTCAAGAAACAAATGTGGAGAAATAAATGAAAGAAAACTAAAATTTAACTAGTAGCCAAAAGAGAAAAAAATAACATGAAGAACAAAAAATGGGAAATTACTATAAAAAAAAGAAAAATTTTTAAATTGGAAGAGAATAACACATTCACTTTTATGCCAATAAATTTGAGAGCCTAAGTAGAAAATGATGACTTTTTAGGAAAATATAAATTTTTTAAATGGCTTAAGGAGATAAGAAACTCTGAGCAATAGAAATTGAAATGATCATCTTCCTTCCCAACTCTACCCAGTGGCACCAGGCCCAGGAAATTCTGTACATTTCTACCAAACCTCTAAAGGAACAGTTCTTAGACAACTTAGACAACTGAAGTATCAATAGAAGTGGGAAACCACGAAACTCATTTTATGGTGCATAACCCTGATTAAAAATATCTCCTCAAGAAATAATGATCAAACATCATGTATGGATACAGTTGTAAAAATATGTAAAAAATAAAAATTGAATTTTATAAAGTATTAAGATTGGAATTAGTGTCTCTTAAAAATAGGACAAGTAGGGTTTGTCCCAGGAATGCGAGTCAGCTTCAGCATTAGGGAAGATATAAACCAACAGAACTCTAACAGAGGAGATGAAAGGAAAATTTATATAAACTTCCCAAGAGAAGCTCAAAACAATTTTGATTGAATTCAATATCCACTTACAAAATAAACTATTGTAAAAGTAGAAAACACCCCTAACTTTATAAAGATTAGCTATCAAAAACCATCAGTAAACATCATACTTAATTCTGAGACTAGGTCAAGATTAGAATAAAACAAGTAAGGCACTCACCTCAGGAGCAGCATTTAAGGAGATTCCCGAAACCTCAGTTATCAGCATAAATAATATTTCAATGCAATATTTAAAAAATAAATGTTAATTCGTAAAATCCATGAGGGTCTTAAAATATCAAAATCTTAAATAAAAACCAGTGCCATGAATGGCCATATGAATGTCTGAGGCAAAAGGAAAAATTCTGATTCTGTATGCATACTCTCATGTATACACAGGTTTTTTAATGGCTAATTTTTTTCCAGAACATTAAAGTAGTTCAAAAAATATTGAAAAGGGAAAAATAAGGCTATTAAAAGTCATTATTTTAAGTTTAAATATATTGCTTATACTCAAACCAGAATTTATTGTAATTTCTCTTTCTTATTTTTCATGGAATCATACTTATCAGTAATATCTTCAAACTCTTATTTTTTAGCTTTTCTCATTTTCAATTGAGAGCATAGCCATCTTTAACTATTTCTTTTGACTAAGTGACAATATTAAATAACCACTAGTGGGGAAAAAAAAGGATGTAGGATTTCTGAATTAATAGAAGGAAAATAGAATTATTACAGTAAAGTTAGAAAATGTGGAAGGGGAAGAGAACTCAAAAATAGCCATCAAATAAAATGACAAGAATCAGATCAAATATTAATTATATATTAATTGTAAAATGTTCAATTTCTCATTTAACAAAAATTATCAGATTGAGTAACAAAGGTTTCGTGTAGTTACTATTTGCAAGAGATATGCTTATAGCTAAAGACCCTCAAACATTGTCAGTTAATGGCTAGGAATATCAGATAAATGTAGACAAAAACGGGAACAAGGTGGCGATATTAAAATCAGAAAAAGTAGGGTTCAAAGGAAAATACATAAAATGGGGCTAAGGTATAAAATCTAAAAGGAAACTATGGTAGCAGGGAAATGTCAAGCAAAAACTTTTTTAAAACAGCAAAGGAGAATTTTACTAAATCGTACTTACAGAGGGAGATTTTAATAAGCATACTTCTTCCAAAATTTAATGCATCAAGTATTCCAAAACACTTTAAAATGCAGAACTATTAAGTGATACCACTAAGATGCTTGATTTGATTGATAATATTTAAACTCTACGGAAAATAAATCTTCTACTCACATGCCCATAAGACATGTATAACACATAGTCATGAAGAAAAGATTAATAAATTCTCAGACCAAGCAGGCTGCATTCTCTTATAACAAAGAATAAGACTAGAAGTTTACAATAAAAAGTTACTAAGCACACAAGACTGGAATGTACTAATACTGTATACAATTTTTGGATTAGAGAAGACAAAGCAAAACTAAAATCACAAACTACTACCCTCATGTTTGGGTATTGTGTGCCATGCCCTCTTCTAGATAAGGGACTATGACACCGAACAAATCAGAGTTGCTCAGGGGGTTTCAAATTGTCATGGGAAAGACAAACAATAAGCAAACAAACTAGAAACAAAAGGTACTGAAAAGTTCAATGAAGAAAAATAAAACAGTACTCATGGACAGTAATGGCCAGTCAGGGAAAGCCTCTCTGAGGATGGAGTTAACATCTGCACTGGGGCCCAATGAAGCGTAGGAAGCAAACAGGAGCGCTCTTCAGAGAAGGAGGCGGCTTCAGCAACCCTCCTGAATGGGAAGCCAGTGGACTAGAGTGACGGGAACAGCAGGTAAGGAGAGAGGGCAGAGAGGAAGCTGCGGGTATATTTTGAGGTGTGGGGTAATGAGATATGATTTATATTTGTAAAAAGAACTGTCTGAGGCGGGGCGTGGTGGCTCACACCTGTAATCCCAGCACTCTGCGAGGCCGAGGCAGGTGGGTTGTCTGAGCTCAGGACTTTGAGACCAGCCTGAGCAAGAGTAAGACCCTGTCTTTAAAAAAAAGTGGGGCACTGTAGTGGGCGCCTCCAGTCCCAGCCACTAGGAAGATTGAGGCAGGAGGATCTCTTGAGCCCAGGAGTCGGAGCTTGCTGTGAGCTATGATTGCACCACTGCACTCTAACCTGAGCAAAAGAGTGACATCTGTCTCTTTAATTTTAAAAAATTAAAAATAAAAATTGGCTACATTGATAATAAGTATTTTAAAATATATAAAATGGGAAACTACGCATTTATTGAGGGATAAAAAGAAACTCTCATGTTTATATACAAAGAAAGACCTGTATTTTTAATCAATTCACACATATTTTAAGTCTATGTTTTGAAAATGAACAATTAGAACCTTGAATTTTTTTTTCAGATTAATAGGAGGGTACAAATGATTAGGCTATATTTTTTGCATTTGTTAGGTAATTTTGTATGATGAGCCCTTCCCAGGGGTTGTGCTGGGTACCCTCATATGTGCCCATTAGGAAAGAGCTTACCAATCCCCCTTCCTCCTTCCTCTCCAGGCTCCCTTTTCCCTCCTCCCAACTCCCCTGCCTTGAATTTAATTGTGTGGCATATAGTTGTTTACATGTTGGTTTCAGATTAGCATTTGATACATTAAATACTTGCTTTTCCATTTTTGTGATACTTTACTAAGAAGAATGTTCTTCAACTCCATCCAGGTAAATACAGAAGATGTAGTCTCCATCTTTTTATGGGTGAATAGTATTTCATGGCATACATATACCATAGTTTATTCATGGGTTGATGGGTACTTGGGTTGATTCTACACCTTGGCAATTGTGAATTGAGCTGGGATAAACATTCTAGTGCAAATGTCCTTATGGTAAATTGATTTTATTTCTTTTGGGTATATGTCTAGTGATGAGATTACGGGATCAAATGAAAGGTTTACTTTTAACTCTTTGAGGAGAATCCTGAATTTTTAGTATCTTTATTTTGTGGGGCCACAGTTTAGACGATGACATACCTGTGACCTCTTTTCGGATGTTTCTGATATCTCTGAGGACTCTTGTCTCCTCGATAAAAGAAGCAAGAATTGAAAGGTAATCTCCCAAATTAATATTTTTAGAATTTCATGATTCATTCTTCTTACTAACAAACCCACAACTTCCCTGACCCTCTCCTGCAGTTCTAGTTCCTAATCCAGATACCAATGGTTGATGGGCTTACTAGAGTTTCCAGATTTAGCAAATAAATACATAGAATGGAAGCCCAAGTAAATTTTTAAAAATAATAATAGAATTTTTCATTTATGAAGACTTTACAATAACCAAGTGCTTTTCTAAGTACTTTGCATACATTATTTGATATTGGATTCTAATAATACCTATGCGATAATTATTATTATTATCCCCATTTTACACAGAAGAAAAAAATGAAAGATCAGAGGTTAAATAATTCACTAAAGATCACAGCAAACAAAGGCAACACCATAATTGAAACCCACACTATTGACTTTTAACCCTTCTGCTCTAGAACAGATTCAATGAGTGGGAAAGCGGAAGCAGCTGGTTCAGTACCTGGCACCCTCAGGCTAATTCCAGATTGTAAATTTTAGAGTGTGTCCCTCTGAAGCCCTGACTATCCACAAGATTACAGACTTTTCAGTGTCAAGTTTTCTTGCCTTGTGCAAATTTCAGCTGTGATTTTTGTTTACATAGTGAATTTGAGATACCTGGCTTTTAGAATTCTTATATGAGGATATAACTTCTTAAGTATGAATATGGTATAATTAAATTTCATTTGATTCATTTCCATCACCAAAATAAATACACAAATCTATAAGTGGTTAGCTAGAACAAGTAGGAAAATGGGTGTTTTCTAGAGGCATTCATTAATAAAAAAGAATTGCAGCAGAAGCAGTTCCAGTATGCTTCCCAACAAAAGGGCCCCAAGGAACAATAAGTGCTCCTTTTCAAAGTGCATTGAGTAGAAAATCAGAAAATGGGTCCTCAGGTAGCACAAAATGTTTATGTACTAACCATCAAATTATAAAGGCTTGAGTTCCTCAGGGCTCATATTTAGGAATTTTAATAATCATTAATTTGGAAGAAAAGTGTCCTTCTTGTATATGAACTGGTTCTGCAAACATATACCATGACACTTAAAGGAAAGAACATGAGTTTTCATTACCCTAAGACCTGAATTCAAACCCGGGTTCTACTGCTTACTAGAAATATGGTTTCTTAATTATGATCTCTTCATATTTCTAATTTTGACATTTTTCAAACCTACAGAAAAGTTGAAAGAAAAAAACTCATATAGTCCTCATCCAGATTCACTGTCAACATCTTCAGACACACACTCTCTCTTTCTCTCTCCTCTTTTCCCTACTCATTTGATTGAAGACCACAGACATGACATTTCATCTCCAGAGACCTCAGTATGCATCTCTCAAGTTCAAGAACATTCTAGTAGCCAATCACAGTACTGTTGTTGTACCTAAGAAAACCAACATGAATTCAATGATATTATTCAACCTACTGATCATACTCAAATTTCTCTAATTATCTAAACAATGTCTATTGTAGCTCCCCATTCCAGCCCCATCCAATATCAACCAAGGCTCATAACATTAAATTTGGCCTTTTGGTGGGGGTCTAATTTTGCTCCTTCAATTAAGAAAGGTTCTCCACCTCCTTGGATTTATTTCACAACTTCAAATTTTTTAAGAGTCCAGGCCAATTGTCCTGGGAGATGGTAGCACATTCTCAACTTCTTATATTTTTTCTTTATGGAAAATTTCCTTCTGAACTGCTCTGTGGTGATCACTTACATCCCCCTCCACATCACATCAGGAGGTACAGAATGCCATGATGTCATGCTATCCCAACACCGGCACTTCTCATTATAAAGGCACATTTTCGCTTTGGTAATTAGTAAATAATTTGTGAGATGATCATTTGAAGTGATGAAAACAATCTATGTCTCAAATTTATACTCCATGGATTAACCAATTGTTAATAATTTATACCTGACTCAGTTACTATATTGCATGTTACAAAATGAGGATTTTCTAATCTTATTCTTTCTACATTTATTAGCTATCATTCTCCTAAAAAGAAGAGCTTTCCCTTTCTCTCTGTGCCTCTCTCTTCTCAGATCACCATAAACTGATGATTCATTTTTTAAAATTCAGTGTCTTATAATACATTACCATCATTTTTCTTTTTGATGCTGAAATTGTCCTAAATTTGGTCAGCAGGTAGCACTTCATGCTGGCTCTTGGGTCCTTTTGACATGGTCTCATTAATCTTTGAGTACTTTGTTGCTTTCTGAAACAAGATGTTCCAAGCTCACTTTGTACTTGCATTTTCCTTGACTCAGCCCTGGACACTTCCATTTCTCCAAGGAGTCCTGATTCCTATTAATGAGAAATAATTTTTGGCTATCAAGATCTGGATTCTAGGTACAATTAGGGTACTATTTCTTCTAAGCTCTTTCACTAAATGTATATGTATATGTGTGTGTACGTATATATATATCTTAAAATCTTGAGTTAATACAAAATGCACAATTGGAATCCAACACTATAGGATTCTTTCTTATCATCTTTCTTTGTACTTCCTTCTCCCTCAGTGAAATCAACTCAGATTTTCATTGACATCAAAATATTTGCTTATTAGTTCTATCCTAACAAACCCACAAAACAGTCTCAGAATACAGCACCAATACTACCATAATAAATCTAGTAAGTAAAATTTTCAAATTACCTGTAACATCTTTATCTCTCTCTAGAGAGTGTGTCTTTATCTCGCTACCATCTAGAGAGTATGTTTAAAAGCTACCTGAAATAATTCTTTTCTCTGTGTGGGTAGATTTATAACTTAATAACTGCTAAATTAATTTATTTCTGTTTATATTCCATTTTAGTGCTTAATTTTTCATGCTTTGATTTTATTTTTTGAATATATAAAATAAAGATATGTTTTACAAGCTGAAACTTATGAAAAGATATATTCAAAGCAGTCTCAGTCAAAATCCCACTACCTTGATCTCAACACATATAGATAGGCAAATAAATTATCTATATGTTATCTAGCTATTGATGTTTATCCTTAGTTCACCTCCTTTTTTGCACAAAAGGTAGCATATTGTGTACATTCTTTTGTTTCTTGCTTTCTTCAGTTAGTAATGATACCATAACAATTCATAGATATCTTTCTCATTCTTTTCATAGCTATAGGTCACTCCATTGTCTAGTCAACCAGTCAATATTTTAGGAGGTGGACATTTGGGTTATTATACTATTTGCTCTTATTAATATAAATAATACCATAATAAATAAACTTGTGCATATATTATTTTGAATTTATGGAGTTATTTATTAAAAATTAATTCCTAGTGGAATTTCTGGACCGTAAAGCAAATACCTATATGGTTTGGTTAGAAGTTGCCAAATTCTCCTTCACAGGTGTCACAATATTTTGCATTCTTACTAGCAATGGATGAAAGTTTATTTTTCCTAATGTTTTTCCAATGGAATATGTTGTCAAGGTGCCAAATTCATAGGTAAGAATGACAAATTAAAAAATATTTTAAATTCAGAAGTTGCAATCATGAGCAAATTACTGAGTCTCTCTGAGCCTTAGTTTCCTAGTTAAGATGAAAATGCCCATCTTAAAAGGTTTTCTGATAACCAAATCTGTAACATATAAATATACGGATATATAAAAATCCATGACTTGGCACATAATAAATGCTCAGCAAGTGGAATTTTTATTATTATTATTGTGTATTTAGCAGGCAACAAATTTCTATTCTATTTTAATAAATACTCCATGCTAACTAACATGGAAAACTATCATCCCTGTGGAGAATAATACAGTTGGAGACTCTATTGTTATTAAACGCAAAATGATTTTATCTCATATTCCATCATTAATTGCTTGGCAGTGACCTCCAGAGTGTTACATTAATAATGATTCAAATGACAAGTCTTCGTTTAGCATGTAAGAGTACTTGATTGACAAGTGATACCTACTACAGGCATGCAGAGGAATATATACATATTTCCTATCACTGATTTGGTTCAACCTGGATTTTTTATAGTTGAGGAACTGAGGACAAAGAGATTGGAATATTTTACAGATGGTATAGTAAGTTAAAATCAAGGACAAAATTAAAAACTAAAATTCTTAACTTTGGATGTCATGCTTTTTCTATTACACCATAGGCGTATGCCCTCCCTCAACCTCTCTCTCTTTTTTCTCTTATTTGCTTGCAAGTGCACACACACACACAGAGACATATCCTTATACTTTTGAGTTAATTATAACACAATTTAGCCCTCTTTTTCTGAAGAAGATTCTAGCCTAATAGTGCATTAATGCATATAAATTTCACATTTGAAAAATTTAACCATTATATGGATTAGGCTTGAACACTTGTGGTGTTCAAGTTGTGGAAAGTAGCACTCAGCCGGGGGTGGGGGTCTTCTGTGTAGTATGATCACTTACCAATTAAGTTCCCTTTCATGGAAAAAAAGTAAGCTTTAGCATCAAAAAAGCGGAAAGGGTCCTGACATTCAGCTCAGGCTGCATAATATGAATAGAAAACCAAAGAGTAAGCACATTTACAAATGGATAAAGAAGTCTAAGCATCTTTATAGGCCATCGAATCATTGATTCTATTGTTCACTTTTATTTTTCCAAAGTGTGAGGTAAGCAGAGGCAATAAGCTGACATGTACACTGTGAAGAGATACGTGGCAGGGATGTAAAGGGTTACTTGAGGAACGGTCCAGCTGCCGAGGCAGAAAGTAAAAAACAAAATGACATGTATTCCGACAAAGTAATACATCAAGTGCAAATGAATACACAGTTACGCCTTATCAAGCCATCACTTATCTAGCAATCTCAGTTCTGAAACACAGCCTTAAATCCTGGATGTGCAAAACAGTTTCTGAATAATAAAAATACAAGTCAGAATATGTATGCACTGTACCAGAACCATGTGATAATTTAGTAACAATACTGAATATTCTAAGGACTTTGACATTTTTTCTTGAGAGACAAAAGAATGAATTGCAGGGTTTTGAGCAGAGAACTAACTCCCTCCCTCCCTAACAGGATCACTTTGCCTCCTGTGTTGAGAATGGACTGTAGGGGAGGGTGCAGGTTAAGGCAGGGAGACCTGGTGAGAGGTTATTGCAATGATCCTGGCAAGAGATGACAGACTTGGACCCGAATGGAAAGAGAAAACTCAGTAAGAATTAGTCAGATTCTGGATATATGTTTCAGATCAAGCCCATAGGGTTTACTGTTGGAATAGACCTGGAGAGATACAGAGGAGTGAAGGACGACTCCAAATGTTTTGTTGGGCAACTGTAAACATGGTGTTGCTAATAAATGAAATGAGAGAGAATGTGGGGGGAGCAGTTGAGACAGAAAGACTGATGCTTTTTGATGATGGTGCATTGCCCTGGCCTCAAGGAAAAAATTATATTCAATTTTTTCAAGGTGGAACAAATAGGTCATATATCATTACAGAATATTTTCCTTTTAAAAAAAGTAGGTGCCAGAAGGGTACAGGTGAAACTTACTAAATGCAGAATATAAATGTCTTAACATGATAACTAAGAAAATGCCATGAAGGCTATGTTACCCAGTTTGATGAAAATATTTTAAATTGTATATGAAACCAGCACATTGTACCTCACGATTACATTAATGTACACAGCTATGATTTAATAAATAAATTAAAAGTAGGTGCCTAAACACTGGCAATTCAAGAAATAAACTTAAGTCTTAAAATTTTTCCTTTATGGAGAACAAATGATTCCCTCAAAAGGTTATATAAATGAAGCATTACGTTTTCATCACTGAGGGATAGGGGGCACAGTACTGGAACGATCAGATTTATTTTTTTAACGTAACTTTTTTAATTTCAAAATATTAAGGGGTTAAAAAATGAGGAATAATCAGATTTAATCGAACTAATTTGGGGAAAGTCTTCAGGAGTAGTAGCTAAGGTTTAATCCAGAAGAAAAGAAGGCAGAACAAGAATAAGACCTTGTCAGGAATCTTAGAAATGGAGGGACTCTCCTGCTTGGAGAGTTCAAGAAGCCTCCAGTTAAAATCCAATTTTATTCATTAGGGGAGGAGATAAGAAACAGAATAGAGCTGTGAGGGGGGTGGGAAAGAAAGAGTTAGGTTGAACAGGGAACTCAGAAAGTAAGAAAAAGAATAAATGATTAGGCATCAGAAGTTCTGAGGCCACACTAACTTGATGGGCAGGTGTCCATTTCCTCCCCAGTGGAGTTGACCAAATCGTGTCAAAGGCACCTTTACGCCCCAATTAAAATTCTCTAATTTTAAATGAGACTTCTTTTAGCCTGGAAAGGATTGTTATTCAGAAGATATTAACCAACTGTTCATCACCCCCAATAAGTACCGGATGTGAGGAAACAGAGGGATAGGTTACTTCTAACAAAATTTATTGCTTGTTATTAAATCCCAGAATGAGGTCCTGAGAACAATCTGCCACCAGATTAAACTTATGTACCACTTTGATGTGTCACTTGGCCTTTGCCAAACTCCCATGGCTTTTCATTGCTACCAGCTCAAGTCTCACCTGCTCAGACTTCTGTGATCTGGCCCCACTGTGTCCGGGCAGGCTCATTGCCCACCTCCTGTCCACATCCGTAAAGGTTCCATCAGTTTGGCTGCCCATCAATCTCCAAACACACGGCACTCAAAGAAGTAACACTTCTGGAATGCCTCTCATCAGGCTTCCCCTTCTCCCATCTCCTTTCAAGACCCAATGTCTTAGTCTGTTTTCTATTGTTTGTAAAAGGATACCTGAAACTGAGTAATTCATAAAGAAAAGTAATTTAATTCTCATAGCTATGAAGGCTAAGAAGTCCAAGGTTGAAGGGCCACATCTGGCAAGAGCCTACCTGCTGGTGGAAACCCTGCAGAGTCCCTCGATGACAGGAGAAGGCCTCACATGGTGAGGGGGATGAGCCTGGTGGTTCAGCTCTCTCTTCCCCTTCATGTAAAGACAATCCCACCCCGGAGATAACCCATTAATCAATTAATGGATTAATTCACTTTAATGGCCCAATCACTTCTTTTTTTGTTTGTTTGTTTTTCAAAATCTTATTTTTTTAGTTATTTTATTTTTTATTTTTTTATTAAATCACAGCTGCATACATTAGTGCAATCAAGGGGTGCAATGTGCTGATTTCATATACAATCTGAATTGTTTTCATCAAACTGTTTAACATAGCCTTCATGGCATTTTCTTTCTTTTTTTTTTTTTTTCAGTGGTAAGACAGAATTTATTTACAGAAAAGAATACAGAAAACACTAAAGCTCCTGGTGGAGAGAGAGAACTCAAGTGGGGAGAGAAAAGCTCTCTCCGTTTTTCTCCCCGTCTTCCCCCATCTCCCCCTTCAGGCTCTTAGTCTCAGGGTATATATAGGTGCATGGGTTCCTTGGCCAGGAAACGAATGAACACAGTCCCTTCTGCCAGGGGCAAGGTGAATGAAAGTATCAATGAATGGACACAGTCCATTCATGAAATTGAGACCTAGGAAATTCACATGCAATTGACCTAGGCATAGGAAATGGGGGTTCCACATTTATTCCTAAGTGTAAAGTGAAGGAGACACCAAGGCACAGGTGTCTCCTTGGCAGTTGTCTGGCCTTTTTGGCTATTGGAGCCTCTGGTGGGGGTTGGAGGTCCCCCTCCTTGCCTGTCATCCTCTTCAGCTGGCTGCCGCAGCACTGACACTGCCAAGGAGGAGGCGACAGGTCTGCCAGCTCCGCTGAGCTGGCTGGGGCGCCAAATGTCCTGCATCAATTCTCCCTCTCCAAGTAGAAACTCTAACTGCTGTTAGGGAAAAGGGGCAAAGACTCGATCTAACTGCTTCCTGCTGAATCGGGCGATGATAGAAGAGGGCAGTTAGGGTTTCTCTGGAGGGAGAGTGATACAGGGGTTCATGGACTGGAGCCATATTTATTGCGTGTGACTTGATGACATTTCTGGAAAACATAAATCTGATTAGTATAATAAGTATTAAGCAAAGGTAGAACAGCGTCAGATCAGAAGCACTTATTCAGTGATGCTAAAAGAAATCCATATTAGGATTTTTCTTGCTGTTTCCTAAATGATAACTTCAAATGATAACTTCTTTTGGCTCACAAGTGTAGGTGGTCTGTGGTTGGCTGTCTTCATTGTCTGCCTCCATAGAAGATGGAGGGTTCCAGGATTTTACTCGTGAATGATGTATGCAGGAATCAACTCCTATAACTTTAACAGCTATAGAAGAAGACAAGATAACAGGAAAGACAAAAAAAAAAAAAGGGTAACAGGA
>CAUYON010067419.1:0-34969 GCA_963573935.1 Arctocebus calabarensis | reverse complement strand
CTTAGCCCGCTGAGTCACAGGCGCCGAGCCAAATGATCCCTTTTAAAAGCAAAAAACAGGGCGCGGCAGGTTCGAATCCAGCCCGGTCCCACCAAACAACCATGACGGCTGCAACCAAAAAATGGCTGGGCGTTGTGGCGGGCGCCTGTAGTCCCAGCTACTTGGGAGGTGGAGGCAGGAGACTCGCTTGAGCCCAGGAATTGGAGGTTGCTGTGAGCTGTGATGCCAGGGCACTCTACCCAGGGTGACAGCTTGAGGCTCTTTCTCAAAAAAAAAAAAAAAATAAAAGCAAAAAACAGACTTTGAACGCTCAACCCCAACACACATGCATTTAGTAGTTATCTTTACATACTGTAATATGAATCTCTCCATTATAACACATATGCAAAAAGAGAAAAATTTAAGAGATAAAAACTTGGAGTTCTAGCATTTCTCCCAGTCTCTGTGGCCTCACTTTGGAGATGGGGTGGAGGCTGTCAGGGGGCAATGCCCAACACCTGCCGGCAGGACTAGAAATGGGAGCAGACTGCAGGTGAACGGGCACATTCTTGGGAGAATCTCAGGCCCTGCCGTCTGCCGATGACAAACACCAAACCGAGACCACAGCATAGGACTTGAGCTGAGACCCAACTTCTCACCACTTGCCCCTTTACGGGTTTCTGGCCCCCTCTCCCTCCAGCCTGCACATGTAAGAACATCTGTGACCCCCCAAAATACACACATGGGCAGGTGTGCCAGAATTCTCCTGAGCAGCTGAGTCTCAGACCAGAGTAAGGGGAACATTACTCTGCCTGCCTTTGACACAGTGCTGAGCCCCTGGGGGGGTCTGGCCTCCACCCAGGGACAGGCTGGAAGGAACTCAGGGCAGGCAGGCAGAGGCGTGCTCAGCAGGCTGCTGTTAAGGAGGAGGAGTCTGGAGCAAGAATATGCAGGTTCAAATCCTGGCTCTACTACTTTTTAGCTCTGCGGCTGTGGGCATGTTCCTTTATGCCTCAGTTTCCCACAAATAAAATGGGGGTGATGGCACTCCCCTGTGGTTTTCAAAGCTGTGGGGACTAAAGAGCTAATAAGCAAAGCCAGTACACAAAAAGTGTCAGAGGATACTGTGTGTGTGAGCATACAACACCAGCTAGTCCTTGGAGCCAGCCAAGCGCTGTCAGTTGCTGTTGCTTTCCTCCTGGACATTCGTGTCCTGCCTCTGCCCATCCCCACCCTGGCTCCCTGGGGAATCTGTGTTCTCTCCGAGGGCACGGGAGGAAGGGAGAGAGTCTCCATCAACCCAAGTCTCTTGTCTCGGCAGCCCAAGTTCAAGCCCATGCCCAGTCTGTGTTTATCTTTAAGCTGTCCCTTCCTGTCCTGGGCTCAGCACCTGGCCACTCCCTGGGCCCATTGTCTCAGGATCCAGGGCCATCCGGTCTGTCCTGGGGGAGAACAAGGGAGCCCACCCCACCCCCCATTTCCTCGGACTCTAAGTACCTTGGCCAAATAAACACAACTGCACACACGGGACATCCTGGACAGTGGCAGGAGTGTAGGGCAGGGGTGGGGGTGGAAGGAGGCAGGCGGGGGCCATAGCACCCAGACTGTTCTGCTTAAGGTGCCACTGGAGTTGTCCTTGGGGTCCAGGGAGTCCTGACCCTCCAGCCTCTGGGCCCTGAGAGTTGGAGCCCACCCTGATCCCAACTTTTCACAGAGGCTGGGTCAAGAACGCCTGCCTGGATGGGTTAGGCCCTCCAAGAAGGCCCCTTCCTCTCTCCCCTACCTAAAGCCCCGCACACGCCACACTTTCCACACTTTTCCAGTCCCGGACAGTGACTGCTCTGCTGTCTCTTTTGTCATCCACACGGAGGGGCCGTGACAAGTACGCTGCCCATTGCCTCCAACTGTAAGTGGGCTGGGGTCAGGAGCCCTGGACAACTCACTCTGACGGTGGCCACCCTGTCCCTCTTTGCCCCAGGACTTCGCTGTCTAGGGTCAATTCTGCCAAGACAGCCCACATGGCAGATGGGCGTTGGCAACTCACCACCCCTGTCCTCCTGCTTCTCCTGGGGCCCGTGGAGGTGACTCCATGTCTCAGAGTTCCTGTCATCCTGCTCCAGATGCCCACAGTGGGGGCTCCATGATGGCCCCTCTGCCTCTGTGTTTCCTCCCAAATAACACAACTGTTCTGGAGTCCTTGACAGGCAGCCAAACCAAGCCAGAAGCAAAGGCCCATGGCGGGCAGGCTGCAGCTCAGAGCTGGGCCCAGTGGGTGCAGCTGGGGTGAGGAACCCGGCAGGGCACAGGGAGAGTTTGGGGCAGCACAGTGCCCTCCAGGGCCAAGGGTGGGAGCTTTGTCTCGGCCCTAGGATGGAAGCTACAAGAAAAGACCCTCGTTGCTTGGACTCCCCAGCTTCTCCCTGCCTCAGTCAGAGCTGGACTTTCTCTCCTCTGATCAGCCCTGACTCTTTCAAAAGGAATGGCCGTGGATGCTGTAATTGTTTCCTCTGTATTTGATCCATTAACGGGAACTCAGATCCACTGGCTGGCTGCTCGGTGAGGCTTCAGGTAGCAATTTTCCATTTGTGTTTCAAATTTTAATGAATGCACCTGTCCCCTGGGCCCTCGATGTGGGCCTGTAATCCTTATGGAGCGGGTCGCAGGCATGTCACCCAGGGCTGGGGCTCCAGCGGGATTTCTCCAAGGGCTTGATTTCTCCAGGGAACAGCTCCAACGAAAAATGGTCTGCACACAGCCTCCTCTGCCCCCACCAACTCTCCCTGCTGGCTCAGTGTCGTGCAGGCTGCAAATCGTAAGATTATTATTTCTTTCCGACATCCCCAAAGTATCCTATATCCCAAGATGGAGAGTAAAGTTCAGCTCTGATAAGATTGCATCACCGGGGAGGAGATACATTCTCGCCCCTGCTCCCTCTGCCTCCAGCTAACATAATTCCTTTCTGATCTTACCCAGGGCACCCAGTCAGGCTGGGAGGCAAGCAGGATAATCCATTTTAGAGAGATTGATCAATATCGTTAGGAGCCTTTTAAATGGTTCCACAGGATTCAAGGAGCCAGGGCAGATGGCTGAGCTGGAATCGGGGGGCTGGGGGTGACAAGAGGGCAGGCACTACCCTCAGTCATTTCCAGACAGTCCTCCTGTTTCCTACCAGGCTTCAAGAGCTGGTTCCAATCCGGGCAGGGAGGCTGCGCACACGTGGACATGTTGTGCACTGTACAAGGAGCTAGGGACAAGCAGGCTCAAGTCTAGCCGCCTCTTCCAGTCTCACCAGTGACTGTCCACCAGGGAAAGCCCCTCTGTTCTAATCTGCAACAAGGTGCCCTCCGGGTCACTGTCCTGCTGGAGAGCACAGAGCTATACCCTGGTGCCCAGCTGCCCGGCGCTCCTAGCTCTGGTTTCTCAGTAATCAGGGAGACAGCTGCTCTGGTAAAGGCCCCTCCAGCCAGAGGTGCTAACTGGTGAGGCTCTGGGTGCTTTCCTGCTTGCCACCTCCCAGCTCACAGCCCCTCCTCTGTCTGACCCCGGGTCTCCACGCACAGGGCAGGCATGCCTAAAGCCAAGGCTGACAAAGTAGGGTGCTGGAAGGGCCAGTTAGGCAAGGGGCAAGGGGGAGCGGAGAGCAAACGGGAGGGGCACCTGGGCTCTCAACTCAGGCAGGGGCTGCCAACAGGTGCCCAGGGGGGAACGGAATGCAGACCCCAGGGAACCGGAGCTTCTACACAGTGGTTCTCAACCTGTGAGTTGTGACCCCTTTGTAACAATGAAAATACATCATGGCATTAGGAAGGTTGAGAATCACTGTTCTGAGAGAAGCTGGCACTCTGGGGTTTAAAGGTGCAAGGAAAAACTACCCTCCTTGATTTTAAATACTGACAATACTTTTTTTTTTTTTTTGAGACAGAGTCTCACTTTATCACCCTTGGTAAAGTGCTGTGGAGTCACAGCTCACAGCAACCTCCAACTCCTGGGCTTAGGCGATTCTCTTGCCTCAGCCTCCCGAGTGGCTGGGACGACAGGCACCCGCCACAACGCCTGGCTATTTTTTGTTGCAGTTTGGCCGGGGCCGGGTTTGAACCCGCCACCCTCTGTATATGGGGTCAGCGCCCTACCCACTGAGCCACAGGCAGCACTCAATACTAGCAATACATTTTAAAAAGTAAATAAAATATCGCAATGTAGTTGTAGGCTGAGTATTGAGCCATGTGAGATCTTTCATCTGCCTCAACCAGGAGGCTCTGAGCACCTCCAGACCTCCACCTTTCCAGGCCACTTGAACCCCCCTCTCTCTGACGCCCTCTATCCCCTGTTCCACCAAGGTGCTGGATCCCATCTCTTCATCCTTACACGGTCTCTGGGAGCCTGTGTTCTCTGCTCTGTACCCACCTCTCTCCTAGAGCCAGGCTGACTGGCTTCCTCTCGCTCCCGCCTCAGGGCCTTTGCGCCTGCCCTGCACATGCCTGTGTTACTTTCTCCACCGGACACAAATGACCATAAAGGGGGCTCTATTATAACAATAGTCATGTTGGAACAAGAATCATGGGACATCCCATCACCTTTGTTTTTCTGGGCTCTGCTTGAGTCTTTCCCATCCTGCCCCCCCCCCCCCGCCCCATCCTCTTACCTAGATTTTCATCACATCACTTTTCACCATTATACCCAACACTTACTTCACTGCTAATGTTTCTTATTTGTGGCCCTCCCCAGACCGCAGGCTTGCACAGTGCCGATGGAGCCAGGCGTCCCCACTGCCTTGGGGACAAGTAGGAGCTACTTAGCCCAACTGCGAGGCTGCTCTCACCTCCGCCCACCTCTTGAGCTGCATCCCCTCTTCTCCTTGTGCCGTGAACTACCTGGAGTGTCACAGCACAACTTAGGCATGTTGTGGGCATCTCTCTTCTGGGGATGCCCTTCTCCTCCCTGCCCTCCGGGTGCACTCCTATTCATCCTTTAAAACCCAGCCAGGAGATGCCCTACATGAGGAAACATTCCGACTCTGCTCCCACTTGCAGCCACAGCTGATGCTGCCTTCCAATCTCACTCCTGCATACGTCTGTGTTGTCATTCCACATCCATCTCTGTGGGCAGATGGAGTCTGGCGTGTCCACCTCCACTTTTCCTGAGCATAAGCCTTGTAGTGAGCCGCTGTCCTCAAATGAAGCCGTCCAGCACGCCCTGCCCAGGGCAGGCTGCTAGGCCCAGAATGGCCATAGTCACTCCCCAAGGCACCTTGATTCGGGGTTGGAACGAAAGGAGCTACCTCCCGGGGGGTCCCTACACTCCCCAGCACTGAGGCTGCCTTTTCTGTAGTGGAGGCTGGAGGGTCCAGAGACCTGGCCTCTGGCCCCACCTTTGGGCACCTGGTCTTTATCCTGCGCTGCCCCCTCCCCTCACTCGCCCTTACCCTGCTCCTTCCCAAGGCAAAGCCCTCCCTTCAATTTGTCCTTTCTCCCTTGCTGCACGGCAGCCTTCCCTGAAAATCCTGGGCTGCACAGGTGAGTGGCTACCTGCGTGTGCACAGTGAGAGAGGCGGGAGACAGCTGTGTGCCCATGGACGAGGCAGGGCAGGTCGCTCATCCCGAGGAGGGACATGTGCCCGGCCTGGCTACAATCTGCCCCCCACCCAGCTTGCAGGAGGTGGGCAGCGGGCTGGGGCCTCATCTGCAGTCACCCAAATGGACAAAAGAAAGTAGGGAGAAGCCATCCGAAGGCAGTGAGGCCGCCCCCCGAATCCCTGTGCCGCGGACAATATTTTTATAACACTGTTTTGGCACTTCCGCTGTGAACTTAATTTAACACCCATATTGCTGCTACTTAATTAAATAGATGAACTCATTTTACATTTACAAGTCTTAATTCATCCTGAACAAAATTGGCCATGTTTAGTTCTTTATACACTAGCAGCTCCCTGGAACAAATGGTGGCCTTTTCGAGTTAACGGCGGGGACAGGTTAAAAGCTAATTATCGGCTCTGGTCGCCTGCAAGAGAGCGAGTGGTTGTCTTTATCCATCATCCAAAGTGAATGAGCTCCTTCCTCCCCAGGCCTGGACAGCACAGACCTGGGCCAGGATCCTCAGTGGTGGGCGGGCACCCTCTGCTCCCCCCACCCCCCTGTCCTTCCCACAGCCTCCCCATGAGATGTGTCTTTGACGCTTCACCTACATGGGGACCTCAGTCCTGGGCACACAGCCTCTGCCCTCCCTGATTCTGCATTTCCCATCCCATAGATGTGGCCTTATAGGCTGCCGCTCTGCCCAGCAGGATGTGTGACAGGCTGTTTTTCTCATTTCAGGGCATCTGAGAATGGGGTCCTTCTCTATACCTCTGCAGGCCCTGAGGAGTAGGGCTAGGCTGGGCTGAAGCCAGGCTGCCAGGATTCCCAGCATGGGCTCTCGGAGCCCCATTCCCTGCCTTGTGGGGTCATGGTGAGGGTTCTCAGGGCTAACCCCTGGGGAGTACCGAGGCCCCAGTGGCACACAGTAGATGTTCAGTAAATGTGGCTGGCATTAGTGTGGCTCCTGGCTTGGTGCTGGGCTCAGGGTGAGCAGGCAGGGAAGTCCTACTGGTAAATCAGGGTCAGCTGCCCAGAAGTGGGGAGAGAGAGGTATAAGTGGCATTTCCAGGCAGCTCTACCTGGTGGAGACTGCCTGTGCCCAGGAGCCAGCACCTGGGCCATAGGAGAAGTCACAAGGTTTGGATCCTGGCTGGAGATTACCTGGCAAGTCCCCACCTTCACACTCCAGCAGAGTCAACTAAGCATATCTGAGGCCACCAGTGGGTTTCCCAGAGGGCTGATGAGAGGCTGGAGGTCCAGGTGGCAGCTCGGGCTCAGTGATAGGGAGATACCCGAGGTAGCCAGAAGGAAAGGTCTGTTGCCACCCCCATGTTATAGGCAGAGACTAGAGCCCAGAGAGGTGAAGCAGCTTCTCCAGGGTCACACAGTTAGCAACCCTGGAGATGAGGCTTAAACCCAGGCATCCTGGGGACAAAGGCCACAATCTGACCCTAAAACACGCTGTCCCTTGAGGAACCCACGGAGCCCCCAGAGGGGTGACTATAGTCTGTCTCTGCGTGCGGTGTTGCCCGACCCCCAGGTGTGTGAGCAGTGCCACATCCACAGACCTCTTTGGGCAGTCACCTCCTACCCTGCACGGGTCAGTTCCCACACCAGGGGTTTGGCTCCTATACACGGTACACAGGGGCAAGACAGGGGTGACTATGAAATAAGCAAGTCTGGTGTTAGCCACTGTCCTTCTCAGCTCCCTGAGATCCTGCCAACACCAGGCAGACAACAGCCATGCCAGCAGCCGCAAGTGCCCCCCTCAAAGCCTCCCTGCCTTTCAGCCATGCCAGTCCCCACT
Source organism: Arctocebus calabarensis (assembly GCA_963573935.1). Lineage (NCBI taxonomy): Eukaryota > Metazoa > Chordata > Mammalia > Primates > Lorisidae > Arctocebus > Arctocebus calabarensis. Next base: position 27,610 of record CAUYON010067419.1, on the reverse strand, counting down.
GTGGCAGCCTCTGCCAGTGAAGGCAGGGGCGAGGACAGGGGGGCTAATCCCAGCAGAGGGGTCATCTGTACCCCAAAGCAGTCAGCCTGCCACTGTTGGGTAACGATAAGTGGGCCAGAGGTGCAGACCCGGGTGCACGTGTCTCTGAGGGCTTCCCTGGGCCAAATGAAGCCTTGGAGCCACCCAGAGGCCAGTCACCCCCAGCCCACTGGCCTATAGTCCCCGCCAAGAGGCCAGAAGGCTGGTGAAACGCCTCGCCCAGCAGGCACTGGTGACGCAACCAGGGGCCAGTTGCACCAGAGGTTGCAGGCAGCCAGCAGCTCCCCTGGGGAGCCAGTTGTTTGGGGGTGGGGTGGGATGAGAAGCTGGTGATGGGGGGCCTCACTCATCAGCTTTTAATCCTGCTGTGCATTCACTAACAGCAGCCTCCACTCCGCAGGGAGCCTTGGGAGGGATGGAAGCCCACATGGGAGGGAGGCAGAGCTGCTGAGGACAAGTCCTGTGGTGCGGATTGGCTGCCTCAGTTTCCCCAGGGTGTAGAAACCCTTCCCCTGCCTCCTACATACAAGGGATGCTGTGGGGCCATGAGATGCCCCTGGGGGAAGCTGACTGGCCCCTGTGCCCTCTCTCCTGTGATAACAGGCCTGGCCCCTGGGCTTCCCAGGCCAGGAATGTGAACAGGTCAGAACAATGCACACAGGCCCAGCTTCCTGGCCGTGGCTGACAGCCACAGTCCCAGCCCTCCCTGCAAGAGTGTGGCCTCAGCACCCTAGCCCTGTGAGCCTGGGGCTGCAGCACCCAGGGGCTCATGGGCCCCCAAATGGGAGCCCTCTGACAAGTACCACCATCCTCATAGCCATACCCACTTTTACGAGTGCCCTCTGTATGTGCTCGGGCACCTCAGCATACCTGCTGCTGCATTCTGAGCTTCCCCAGCAGCCCTGTTTCTAGGTGAGCAAACAGGACCAGAAAGACAGAGTTCCTTTCCTGAAGCCACACAGCCAGCAGGAGGCGTGGCTGGGATGCAATCTCTGGAGAATCCGTCTCCCTACCCCTATTCACCCTCACTCTTCCGCTGATACCCACAGGGCAAAGACCAGCCTCCACTAGCAGCCAAACAGAGGGAGTCAGGCTGGGAAGGCTCAGAATGTGGGTGCCTGCACCCCCAGAGAACTGGGCAGGATGTCACAGGGAGCGGGGAGGATGAAGGACTCAGCTCGAGCGGCTGGCCTCAGGGCCTTAGCTGGGAAGACAGGTCCCAAGGCAGACACACAGAAGTCTGAGAAACAGTGTCACCCCAGAAAGTCCCGGACCTGTGGTCTGGCAGTACCCCACTTAGTCCGGGGCTGCTGTACCCCACACCTCCTCCTAGTGACCTCCAGGTCCTTGTGTCATGTGCCCCTGTGTGGTCTCACCAGCTGTGAGCTGACAGCTGGCCAGGCAGGGTGGTAAGAGACACTAATTGGCATCCCCCAATGGCCACTGGGAATTCTTTGCTCAGGGACCTCACCTGGGGTGACACTGGAACCCATGGAAAATTCTTGGGCACAGATGCCCAAGAAGAGAGGCCCCACTGGCTCCCATCGTTTCTTCCCCTGGAGTTGCATCAGCTCCAGCTCCCAGGCTGGAGGGGGGACCCAGTCCTGCTCTCCTCGCCCCCACCGGCTCCTCAATCAGTCCCCGCCAACTCCCAACCCAGAGGCTGTTTCATCAGACAGTCGGTCACCAAATATTTACCCAGCATCTTCCTGAGCATGGAGGACGGAGACGGGGCTTAATGAACGCAGGGGAGGGAGCTCTGCTGGAGGTCCGGGCCACACACACACAGCTCACACACAACACAGCCACGTGCACACAACACAGTCACAACAGTCTCATAACGCACTCGACAGAGTCACATATGCACACAGCATACACACGTCCAACACATATCCACCCCCATTCACACAACACAGCGCAACCACACCCACACACCCACAGCTAGTACAACTCCGTCATGCACACCCAGCACACAGACACCCGCCCACACTAGCGCCTGCCCACTCACACAGACCCAGGGCCGCCGGCCGAGGTTTGAGCGCCTCTCCTCTGCACTGCGGCTGTGGCACCCTGGACAAGTCATCGTACAGCTGGGTGACTTGGTTTCCACATTTGTAGGGTGAGCTGCACATGAGCTAAGGCCTGAGGCATGGGAGGTGTGCTCAGGACACAATGTCTCCCCTCACACCAAGAGCCAAACACTTGACAGGGCCCTGTAGAGAGGGGTAAACCTTGTGTACGGGGTGGGCAGGGAGGTGTCCTCTGTTGGAACTTAGTCACACCGACCCAGGAGAGGAGGAGGGAAGGAGGGAAGGGACAGGTGGGTGAGGCCTGGCCATGCTCATCTTTCAAACCTGTTGCAGCCCTGACTGTCCTGACCACAGCCTTGGGGAAGGTGTGGGGAAGGGCATGGTGGAAGGGGAGAGAGGGGGTGGGCATTGGCTTCCCATTCCTCGATGGGAAGCTGACAATTGCCTGATCAAATCCTTTTAGCCGCCACCCTCCCAGACACAGTTCAAGTAACCTCTGTTTAGAAAAGGGAAACTGAGGCCCAAAGAGGGTGAGGCCACCCCACTGCCAACGTTCAACCCAGCTGCCAATTGCCCTCTTCCACTGGGGCTTCTGGAATTTCTAGGAGGCCCTGGAGAGGCTCCAGAGGGGCAAGGACTCTGGTCCCTCTGCCACCTTTCCAACTGGAAGATGCTACTGGCTTCTGTGCGTGGTGCCCCAGCTTCTCATTGACACACTCAGTCACGGGAATACTTGGTACTGCCGGGCCCTCATTAGTGGAAGATCTTAAAACAGTATCGTGGCAACCCTTCATGACCCCTGGGCTGAGTGCCAGTGTGCTCCGCATTTTATGGGGTAAGAACACTCGGAAAGAGGCTGGCCTGCTTCAGAGATGGCTAGCTCTTGGCTGGGCTCCTGCCTGCGGCACACCGACACGCTCCTGCTACTTACTCCAGGGCTGGTGGTGACGGCAGCCATGCTGATGGTGGTGGTGATGCAGATGGGTGAAGGTGATGAAGGCCACTGCTAAAAACATTTATGAACGCCTAGAACCTACAGTTCTAAACACTTAGCACAGTAAGTCATTTAGCCCTCACGGAGCCCCATGAGATAGTTACTTCATCATCCCACTTGTCCAGAGGGAAGACTGAGGCATAAAAAGGGAAATGATCTGATCTGTGGTCACTCACAGTGAGGGAGTGGCTGGGACCGAACCCCAGAAGGCAGGTCAAGGGTGTTCTCATGAACACCCCGTAGCCTGCATGGACCTGGGTCTAGGGAAGAAAGAAACGGGCCAGCTAAGGGACAGATAGGGGTATGTAGAGGGGCCCAGGTGTGTGCGTGAGCTGAGTGGTGAGACGAGCGATCTCTGGAGACCATCTCATGCTGCTAGGTGACTGCCTCACGCCTATGATCGATCAATAGGTCCCTTTCATACCACGTGGGCCCTACACACAGCAGCTGCTGTGTGGATACTGCGAGCACGTCCCCAGCACACGGAGTGATTTTTAAGACACGATTACCCGCACATCAAGTTCTGGGATTACCCGCACATCAAGTTCTGGTTTTACAGATTGACTCGTCCGTGTCCAAGATGCAGCACTGAGTGCTGCTGTCCCAAATTACAGCAGGGGAAAACTGTGTCACAGAGATGGTAACAGGTGGCTGAAGGCAGAGGTGGGACTGGAAGCTGAATGTGGCCCACTCCAGAGTCACCCTCAGCACCCCAGCCTCAGCTCCCAGCTGTGTGACCTTAGCCAAATCACTCCCCCTCTCTGTTTCCTCTGGTATAAAATATAGATGGTGGCATCACTGCCTCACAGTTGCTGAGCTGATGGTTACACAGGATGAGGGGCAGTTCCAGCCACACGGTCATGGCAGTGCTGCCATTTCCTGGGGCTCCTTCCACCATCTGTCCCATCCACGGGGGGCATCCTCATTGCTTAGAGACCTCCCATGTTCTATCTCTGACCCTCATACCCAGAGAAAACTGACCCCATCAGTCACAGCCAAAGCCCTCCCCGCTGTGGGGTCACTCTGGACCTGGACCTGCAGGCACAGATGTCTGAGTGGCTGGGGACTGGAGAGCCACAGCCAGCAGGCTCTGCAGGGGAGAGATAACCCGGCTGGTGACAGCCGGCTGTGCCCGGCTCCAGCTAATGCGCCTGTCAGGGCGTTTCAGGCCAAGAGCCCCATCCCTGGCACGCGGCTCAGGGATGGCAGCGGGAAGTGACAGTGAGGCAGAGCCCCTCACAAAGAGCGTGTCCTCTGTAGGTGGAGATAAACCTCGCAGGGAGAAAGGGGCACTAAATCAGTTGTTGAGCCGATGTACCACATGCTGACAGGGCAAATGTGAGGCCTTTCACGCCACTCGCTCGCTGCGGTGTTCACGCGGGAGCGGTGCTTTATCTCCCTGCGCTCCGTGAGGCCATGCGGCCGCACTTGCTCCAGCCTGCACGGGGCTCCCTCAGAAAATATTAATATGTAAATGTCACTCTCCAAAGGCCAGAAATGAAATGGAATGACCGACCGCAAGATGCTCTGCTGGCGAGATAAAAAAAGAAAAAAGCGAGAAAGGAAAAGCCGCTCTGGATTAGCAGTGAGAGTCGGGCTCGGGAGCTGGGGCTGTGCGGATTTCCTTTGGGGGGGTATCAGCCTTTTTCACTTTCCACTTTCTTTAGGCAAATGGCTTCAGCGTAAGGCCTGAGAGCAGGTGGAAAGTTCTGGGCAGTAACCCCGCTGTCAGGATTTCTCTACCTGGTCCTGAGACAATAAATATGGATGGAAAATCTTCTGGAAGGTTTTTATGCACATGAACTCATGTAGTCACTGCCAGCTGTATGGCCCATTTCACAGATGAGAAAATTGTGGCATGGCACATGGCCCTGCTGGAACCCAGGTCCTGCACATCCTCAGGACACCCTGTCTTCTCCCATCTGAATATAAGGAAAGATGACCCTTGTGTGCCAGTGACTCTGGGCCACCCTCCTGTCTCCCCAGCTGGATGCTGACTCCCAAAGGAGACAGATGCTCTCACCCACCAGGAACATGGGAGCCAAGATGCGTTCCTCAACCCCCACACCATGGTTAGGGGTGTCAGAGAGAGAATTTGGTCTACTACTCTCATTTTACAGCTGGGGAAACTGAGTCCCAGGGAATGTCTAATTGTGGTGGAAATATCTACCACCCCGGGGCCAGGTGACAGGCTCTGCATTTCCCGTTATCACCCCTTGAAGCACTATAGGTGGCTGCCAGCACTGACTCCTTGTCATAGGGAGGATAGCGCCTGCCCCGGGTCCTGTGGTCAAAAGTGCTGGAGCCAGAACACAACCCAGCTCTGTTCCCAGGAGTGAGTGGTGGCCTGAGGTCTTCAAGGGGAATGGCCCGTCCCCAGGAAGGGGCCATAGATTTAGCTCTGCGGAAGCTCTGACAGGAAGAAGCGACCTGGAGTGAAGCCAAGCGAGGCCCTGGGGTGGCTGCCCTAGGGCTGACCCCGTTGTCCAGTGCCCCCAGGCTGGCTTCCAGGCACCGGCCTTTTATTCTTCCTCCCGTCCCTTCCCTGTGCCCATTCCCGCACGTCCCCATGTGCCTGGGGTGAGAAAGGTCACCTGGGAGCCGAGTCCTGGGAGTGGGTGGCACACACTAGTTGCAGAGCTGGCAGGGCCACTGGGCTTATGGTTCTGTAGAAGAGACCGGGGCAAATGGGCCATTTCCTCCCACGCTTTTAGGGTGCTTAAAGGACTTGTCCACCTGTGCTGGGGGCTCCTCAGCAAACCCCGCTGTGGGACCCCCTAAAGAAAGCTGTTGTCACTCCCCACGTGCCCCTGCCCAACACAGACTCAGACGCCTTCTGTACAGCTCAGCCACGGGGCGCCCTGAGAGACATTGGGGATGTCTCCAGCTCTGGCTCCAGACCTGCTCGGTGATCTCCCTACACAGAGAACTGCCTGGCCCACCCTGGGACCCCTATATCCCAGTAGGAGATGAAAACACAGGCCTGAGCTGAGGCCAGCCTCCGGCCCCCCTTTCTGAGCCCCTGCTCTCCCCCATATGCCTCCCCCGGCCTGCGGACAGATCTCATCCACATGATCTCAGGGTGACCCAGGCCTCAGCGTTCTCCTTCCTCAGTAACCGCTGGCTCCTACTTAACCCCGGGGCACAGCAGTCTGGCTGAGGAGGGTGGCTCCACGGGGTTTGGGGGAGCCTGGGCTGAGGCCGGACGGCTCCTGGCTCCCTGGGCACCACCTCAGGGTGGGGAGGAGGACAGGGTCAGGGCAGAGAAAAGTAGCTGCCTCACATGGAAACTATGACCTCAGAGAGCTGGAACGCCGCCCCAAGCCGCAGAGCCGTCCCTCTAGGGGGCTCCCCAGGAGGAGGGGTGGGACTGACCACCACCACCTCTGCTCCCAAGTGGAACCTCCCTCTTTCTCAACCTGGCTCTCCAGGGCTCTCAGAATCACCTGCACGGCCTTTTGTGTTTTTAGAAGCCCCCAGATTCCAACGTACAGTGGTTCTCAAAGTGGGGTTCCCCCACCACCACAGCAGCACCTGGGAGCCGAAATGCAGAGTCTGGGCCCTTCTTGCACACATGGAATCAGACACCCTGGTGGGGCCCCCTCTCTGCGGTATGCCACACCCCATGGGGATTCTGATGCTTGTAGGAATGTGGGGACCCTCCCAGGGTGGGGGGCCTCCACTAGTTCCCAAAGCAAGAGAAAAAGAGCAGACAGGGGCCCAGGCACGGCGTGGCACGGGGGGCCCAGAAGAGCTGGGGGCCCAGTGGGAATTGCTCCTGCTTCCTGGAGGTGGGAATGAGGCCTCCGGACAGCAGGGCCCCACGTCCTTCCATAGGCTGGGAAGACAAGGCCCACATGACCTGGAGAAACCTGGGAATGTGTTTCCAGGTGGAGGGTGGCAGAGAGTGGAGAGAGAAGAGCTGTGTGTCAGTGAAGGGAAGTACCCTGGGCACTTCAGCAGTGACAGAGGTGACCCAGAGGAGTCCACTGCGTGGCTCCAGGTGCTCCTGGGCCCCAGAGAGGCTCAGCACATGGCACAAGTCTGCCCAGCTGCAGACAGCCGAGCTGGGGGAGAAGAGAGCCCTGGCAGGCTGGAGTCAGAGTACATGCTCTTAACTGCCATCTCCGAGCGAGGGAGGAGGGGGGTCTCAGGGACCACACGGGGCCTGGCTGAGGAGCCACCCAGCGGGGCTGAAGGACCCTGGAGTGGAGCCATTAGGGTGGCGGGGCTGGTATCCAAACAGGCCAACACCAGCTTACACCTCAGCGGAGAGGGTAGAGACTGTCTCAAAGGTTCCTAGGCGTCCCCAGGGCAATACCCACATGCTGCAGGCTGAGGTTTAGGGTCAGGTGACACGTGGGATGGTACAACAGCACAGCTATGGCTGGCCCTTGACCCTCAGAAGGCCTGGTCAGTGACCCCTGCCCGACCATCCCTACCACTCACTAGCCAGGGACAGGTGGGCAAGGGGGGGATCCTCCTGTCCTCGACCCTTTGTGGATCTGCAATTAAATTAGCCTTCCGTCTCCAGCAACATCTCCTGGCTAATCAGCCTCCACCCTCCCGTTCCCTCGGTGATGGGAGCGCTTTGATATCGGAGTGGACTCTAATGCGTGCGGCGTGAGGGACCCTTAATTTATTACGTGCCTGTAATTGATGTTTATATAAAGTAGCTCTTACAGCTACTCAAAGTAGGAGATGAAAAGCCATCACTCAGCCGTTTGCCTCAGAAGAGAGGGAAGAAAACACCACACATATCAAAAGACACCCCGGAAAAAAATCCCAGGGAGGGGCTGGGCAGTGCACGGGCACTTTGAAGCTTGGGGTCCCGCCCAGACAGACAAAACAGCCGACTGCCAGAGTGTGGGGATGGGCACAGCTGTTAAAGCCTCACAGAAGCCTTGGAGAGTCTGGGGTTGAACCCGGGCTCTGGTGCCAGAGGCTGCCCTGGGGCCCAAAATCCTTCTTGGCCACCCAGCCAGGTCAACACTGATTCCTTGATGACCACTCATTGTGTTGTCTGGTCACAACTCCAAGGAATATTGTCTAGGGTCCAGGCTCAGTTTGGAGGGGGCTCTGCTGAGTCCCAGGGTAACCTCAGGGCAGCACCTTATAGCCAAGGTTTAATGATGTGCAAGGCGAGGCTGAGCCAGGCCATGGACTCGGAGGACAGCACTCCTTACACATTGTGGAGATTCTCTCCCCTCCTTTCCACCCGCCACTGTGTCTACCCTCCCACATCCCCACCCAGGAGAACCGAGACGCTGACTTCAGAGATGGTGGTCCCGAGAGAGAGAGATCTCTAACCAGGCTGGTGGGTCCTGGCCCTGCCTCTGGGGAGAGCCTACAAGTTGTGTCAGTAGCATCAGACACTGTGAGTTTCTGGGGCTGCGGTAACAAGCTGGCACAGGCGGCTGAAATGACAGAATGAATTCTCTCACGGTTCTGGAGACCAGAAGTTGGAAATCAGTGCACTGGGCTGAAAATCAGGTGTCAGCAGGGCCACACTTCCCCTAAAGGCTCCAGGGGAGCATCCTTCCTGCCTCTTCCAGTCTCTGGGGCTCCAGGGGTCCCTGGCTGGTGGCCGTATCACTCCAATCTCTGCCTTCTGTGTGTCTCAGACCTCCTTCTGTCTCTCTCTTTTGAGGACACATGTGATTGCATTTACCCTACCTGGATAATCCAGGGTCATGCTTCTCAAATCTTTAACATAATCACACTGGTTAAAACCCCTTTTCCAAATAAGGTCACATGTGCAGGTTTCAAGAGTTGGGGTGTGGACATCTTTTGGGGAGCTGTTTCCAGCTAAATACGGATACAGGGGGAATCAATCCAGGTCCCTGCCTCTCTGTATCCGGCTCAGACACCACAGGATGCCAGGCACTCGCTCAGCAGCTCTTCCATTTGCTGAGTGCCAGGGGCGGTTCTGGGCACTGGGACTATAGCAGTGAAGAAAGCGCTGAGTTCTTGGGGATGTGGGGTCAAAGACAGACAGATAGGAAGTAAAACAAAGCCAGGAGAGGGACTGAGTGTTCAATTTCAACAGGGTGGTCAAGGTTGGCCTTAGGGAGGGCCTTGCTTCTGAACGGAGGCCTGAAGGAGCCAGGCGCATGAGCCAGGCACAGATGTGGGCAGAGAGGCCGGGGCAGGGGGACAGCAGGAGCAAAGGCCCCAAGGCTGCCTGGTGTGTTCAAGGAACAACAAGAGGCTGGTGTGACTGCAATAGGTGCATGATGCCGTGGGGGGCTTTGATGTTCACTCTTCAAGGGTGGGAACCTTGGGAGGGCTCCTACAACAAGGCCCAAGTAAGCCACGCGCACTCACACTTTGGGTCCTGCCTCCCTAACCCAGGCTGGTCCACTCCCATGACTCCTGCTGTTTTCTTCCAGCCTGAGCCTTGGAGGCAGCCAGTGGCCCCCGCTGTGGCACCAGACCCAAAGCCTATTCTGACGCACAGAGCTACAGGCACGAAGCCAGGCTGCCAGCTGTGGTGCGTGCCCTGGCAGTGTGTGCAGCCCACTAAGACACACACACACACACACAGGCTGGGGCTCTGGTTCTGGGCTGCTGGAGCTGCAGCCTCCATTAAGAATTTATCAGCCCAGAGGGAAGAAGTCTTAGTTCTGGGCCTCCCACGGTGGGGTCCTCAGCAGTAGCAAAACTTTGCTTCTGGGAATAAAATGGAAATTCAGCCCCTGGAGTATAATGAAAAGCCAGCTCACAAAGCATTTTCCTTTTGAGCGGCCAGGCGGCCCCCTAATGATGGGAGAACAGGGGTGTGTGGGGGGACCCGTGGGGCTCCAGGGCGGCACACAAGATGGCCCTGGCGCTGGAGGCGCTCAGCCCCTGGGCCCCACCTGCTCAGCACTGCCTGGCCTAATAAAGCCTCTCTCTTTGGAGTCACATTCAATGCAGTTCCAACAGGGAGCCATACGTCACCAAATCCAGCAAAAATTTGTGCTAAATTGAATCAATCCATCTTGGAAATGGCTCTTGTCAGCTTCTGTCAGAGGAACCGTCTGCAGGGGACGCAGGGATCAGGACGTGGGGGCTGGGCAGGCATGGGGGGGCTCTCATGCCAAACACCTCTAAGGCCCGGCAGCCCCTGGTTGAGGCTGGGGGGAGGAGCACACATGTGCACATGTCCTCATGCATGGGCCTCCTAGCATGCAGTTGGGGAGGGGGCCAGGCAGGCAGCGCAAGTGTCCTCTTAACAGTGGACACCTATCCCTGAGGTCTGGCCTGTTGGCTATTGTGCTCCCAGCCCTGCACAGACAGCACACCTCCTCTCTCCACTCAGAGGCAGCCTACAGTCTCTAGGCACCCGATAGATGCCAGGTGAGCTGATGGCAGGGGAGGGCCCGGGACACCAGCCAAATGGTGCTATAGCCGGGGTGGAGGCAATGCTAGAGCCATGGCTCCCTGCAGGGGGGCAACTGAGGACCCTGGCCCCCTCCTGATCAGGAGCCCACTGGGAGGGCAAAGGCTGGCAGCTCCAAGGAAGGCCCCAGCACTGGCTCCCCTGGGCCCTACATCTGGAGCTCTGACCTCCTGGGATGAACAAGGCCTCGTGATGGTGCAGGTCACCCATGCCCTAAAGGGAAGCCGAATGAGGCCCAGGCAGCCTTGGGAGCTGCCAGGGAACTGTCAGGAAACTGGGCATCTGGTCCTGGGCCTCACCAGCACGGCTTCCCCAGGACCAGAACTCTTGCTGTGCCTCCCAAAGCCTGGCCCTTGGTCCTGCCCATGGCACGGATCAGACCCACACAACCCTGTTCTCATCTCACAGGCAGGCACCTCCTCTGTTACAGGAATAACCCAGCTTGGTCCAGCCTTCTGGCCTTGTCATGTTGCACCCCGTACCAGGCCAGCCTTCTCTTCTCTGCAGAGTCCTTCCCTCTTTTCAGCTGTTGGCTCGAGCCCCTCCTCCTGTGGTTCCCACCCATGCCTGTCCGTGTTGGACACGTCTAAGGCATCCCAACCACCCAGTGACCCACGATCAGGGGTGCCCTGGACCATGTGCTCCTGGCTCATCCACATGTTCCAAGGGGCAACTCTGAGCGCACAGACCCCGACTCCCATGTCCACCCATGTCCCGAGGACCCAACACAAGGCAGGGCACACAGGTACTTAAGAACTACTCCCCTGAATGTCAAGTTCAAGTGCCCCAGGGTACAGGTAAAAGACAAACAGCATTATTCACGTCCTGCTAGTTTCACTCTCTAGACAGAAACAAACCAGCACCAACTTCCTTCAACATACCAAGTTCACCAGCACCAACTTCCTTCAACATATCAAGTTCACAGGGGTGGCCTCTGTCCTTTGGGGCTGTGTGTTCTGGGTGACTATCCTCACGTGTCTGTATAACCGCAACTGGACGACAACTCATGAGGCCACTGGCCCTGCCCTGACATCCACCCAGTCCCAAGCCCAGCCACACCTTCCCCCTCGCAGGCAGCCGCCTCGGGGCTCCCCACAAAGCCCTCATGGCCTTCTCCTGTCCTGAGCTGACAGGCCTCGTCCCTGTCTGGACCCAACTCACCTCTCAGTCCCAGTGGTGCTAAAAGACAGCAGTGGCTATGCGGACTCACCTTGGAACATAATCTGTTCCAAAAAATTAACTGATGGGGTTAGAAGTTGGACCACTGGCCACGCCAGCAGGGGCCACTGACCAGGGACCAAAGGGGGATTCTGGGGGCTGGTCACACTGTGTTTCCCACCCAGGTACCGGCTGCATGGGGAATTCGGCTTATAGAAACACATGGGGTGCACTCACACTTCTCAGATGAATACTACATGTGGATTTCAAGTAATGATTGACGAAGAGGGAGAATGACAGATGTTATGGGCTGATTTGTCTCCTGGCGCAATTCCCATGTTGACATCCTAATGTGACTGTATTTGAGGATGGGGTCTTTCAGGTAAAATGAGGTCACATGGGTGGGCCCTGATCCAACAGTACCGGTGTCCTCATATGAAGAGGAGATTGGGATACAGACTTGTACACCCAAAGAGGACAGTGTCTACCCAGTAAGGAGAGAGGGCTCTGAGTGCACCAACCTGGCTGACACCTTGGTTTTAGGCTTTCTGCCTCCAGGCCCGTGAGGTGACAGATTTCTGTCATTGGAGCCGGCCTGTGGTATTCTGCACCGGCACCCCGCAGGCGATACCGCACCTGCTTGGTATAGAGGAGGAACCCTGTGGTCCCAGCCACGCTGAGCTGCCCACTAAGCTCCCCTGGCAGCTGGTGGAGGCCCGAGGCAGAGAGAAAACAGCCAGAATTTGGCCTCCTGGGGTTGTAGAGCACAACCCCCCAACTTGATTCCAAACCGGATAGCGAGTAAGCGGACAGAGCCCTACGGAGGGATGTATGAGCAGGGAGAGGGGGACAAAAGCAATCTCCCCTGACACAAATATAGATGAATATGTGTATAGGAAACCCACAGACTGGCAAATTAAACCGTGCTTCGGGGCCGGCGAGTGTCGAGGATGCCTGCTGATGGATCTTCCCAGCCAGACGGCCACACTGCCAGATGTGTCACTGCGCCAAGCTTGTGAAAACTGCAGCCCCACACATTCAGGCGAGGGGCAGGAGAGAAGCAGGGGTCATCCATATCAGGCCAGGGGAGCCTGTGGACTCCAGGAGTCCGGGACGGTGGCATACCCGCAAATCTGGGCCGTGGCTTAGAGGGAGGAAAGGGGTCGGTAGCACTGGGAGAGTCGGTGTGTGGGAAGCTATGAGGTCTGGGAGAGCAAAGGCCCCGGGTACTTACAGCCAGTGCCCTTACACCCCAGCGAGTAGCAGGCGCTCACAGAACAGCTAAGGAAGGAAGGAATGATGAACGTATATGCATGCTGCGTGGCTAACAAATGCTAGCGGTCACTATTACTGCTACTGCACTGTCACCACCATGGGTTAAAGTGCATTGACAGTGCCCAACCCCTTAAAATGGGCTCTGAGGGCTTCGCTGTTGGGGCCAATCTCCTTTTTCCACCCCCCAAGCATACCTCTGCACCACTCCAGAAGTTCCTCAGGCTTCCCACAGGCCCTGCCCGCCCCTGCTCTTTCTTTGTCTGTCACCCTTTTCTGGAAAAACCTTTCTCTCCTTCCTCTGGTAGGTCCTGCCTGGCCTCTTAAACCGTGCTCAGACACCCCTTTCCACACGCTCCGTGGGCTTCGCTTCCCTGGGTTCTCACGGACTCAAGCCATCCGTAAGGTAGCCAAGTTTTAAATTTAAATTACTGAAATGAAATCACATGAAAACTTCTGTTTCTGGGTTACACTGGTCACATTCCAAGTGCTTTCAAGCCACAAATGGCAGGTGGTGGCCATCACGACACACCAGACACATGTTTTCCACTGATGTAGCAAGCCCTGGTGGACGGCGCTCCCACAGAACAAATGCTCTGCCCCAGAACCACTCGGAGCCCCTGGCGTCTGGGGGTCAGCTCCCCAGGGTGGGTGCCTGGGCTGAGTCGCTGTGGAATTCCCTCTCAGATCCTGGCATGCAGCGCTTAAACTTGCACATGAACCGGAGACCTTTCGGGGCTGATGATCCTGACAGTAAGTAAGCCAGACCCCGAGCAAGTGCCCCAGTCCCCTCCTCCAACGATGAGCCCTCTGCGCAGAAGACACTATTGTCCTAGTACATAGTGAGGGACATCGAGGCCCCTGCAGGGGGCAGAGGTGGCTTCAAAGCTGGTGGTCTGACGCCAAGCAGCACCCTTAACATCACTTCTGTCAGGGCCTGGGTTCTGTTCTGTAAGTTACCGTCTTTGCAGCCACAGAAAGGATAGTAGTGGGCACTGTCACAGGTGTGTGGACAGGGGAGTGTGGTAGCCTCAGAAAGGCCAGACCCAAGTGGGTGCCCAGGTTGGGAGGTTGAGCTGTAAGTGACCTTAGGTCATCCTGGCTAAGAGGCAGGCCCTGCAAAGTGACTGAACGACCTCAGGTGACACTAAAGTGCAGTGGACACAGAGGCCCGGGCACCACCCTTCCTCTGGGTGCCTCTCACATGCACCCTCAGCTCACTGGCAACCCTGGAACTGGGACGGCTAGCAAGCCCCATGAGTCCCTGCACAGACACAGGACAGGGACAGGACAAATACTCAAAAATCTAGGATCCAAACTGGAGAACAAGGGGGCATATCCGGCCTGTGCTGGCCCCGTGCTGTGAGCGCAGGTGCTCATGAGCAGGTACAGAAGAAGTTCCCACCCAGTGACTTAATAGTTATAACTTCCTTTCACATTCTCATCTTCCTAGAAATTCATCACGTACCCAAACAATACGCTCCAGGGTGTCACTCACACAGTGCATGGGACAGCCGGGGCCCACCCTACCTCTGCACCCCCTGGTTCTGGGACATTAATGACTCCCCAATTGTTTTAGCCAATCTGAGCCAAGGTTTTCTGCCGCCCACAGTACTGGGCGTCCTGGCAAGCAGACAATATCTGGCTAAACGGCCCATGCACTATTGCACTCTTCCGTCCTAGACCAAGACACTCAGTCCCACAGGCTGCGTGTGCTAACTGAAGACAAGCCTCCATGCACCGCCGGTGCTCGCTCTGTGGATGGTGCTGGCCTTCCTGCCAAGCTTTGAGAAGCCAGGCCTCTCCTCTATGGCTGGGACAATTTCTTTCTCTCTCTCTTTTCTTTTTTTTTTTTTTTTTGGCAGTTTTTGGCCGGGGCTGGGTTTGAACCTGCCACCTCTGGCATATGGGGCTGGCACCCCACTCCTTTGAGCCACAGGCACCACCCATTTCTCTGTTTTTTTTTTTTTGAGACAGAGTCTCAATCTGTCGCCCTGAGTAGAGTATCATAAGCATCATGATAGTTCACAACAACCTCAAACTCTTAGGCTCAAGGATCCTCTTGCCTCTGTTTTCCTATTTTTATTTTATTTATTTATTTTTTTTTTTAGAGACAGAGTCTCACTTTATCGCCCTGGCATCACACAGCTCACAGCAACCTCCAACTCCTGGGCTTAGGCGATTCTCTTGCCTCAGCCTCCCAAGTAGCTGGGACTACAGGCGCCCGCCACAACGCCCAGCTAGTGTTTTCCTATTTTTAGTAGAGGACAGGTCTCACTCTTGCTCAGGTTGGTCTTGAACTCCTAAGCTCAAGCAATCCTCCTGCCTCGGCCTCCCAGAGTGCTGGGATTACAGCGGTGAGCCTCTGTGCCTAGACTTGGGATGACCTCTCTAGATCAGGACACCCCAGTTGTGAGTTTCTCACGCCCACCCTCCCGCAGCTGTGGGTTTGGGGGGTACCCCCCAGGGAAGGCCTTTACACCCTTCTCTGTCCCCCCACATGCTGTCTGCTGAGTGGGACAGCTGCTCCACTTGCTCTTCTCCATCC
This sequence comes from Arctocebus calabarensis, assembly GCA_963573935.1. NCBI lineage: Eukaryota > Metazoa > Chordata > Mammalia > Primates > Lorisidae > Arctocebus > Arctocebus calabarensis. The sequence goes on along the minus strand of CAUYON010067419.1, from coordinate 12,185 downwards.
CAGAGCTGCTCTCATGCCCCCTCCCTCCCACTCAGGCCTGGAGGAGAGGTGCAGAAAGCCAGGAGCGGACAGCTCTTTTCTGCCGGGTCAGCAGCCTGGGCTCCCACGGCCAGCACCACACCTGACCCTCCCTTCTAATGAAGGAAGCGAGAAGGGTGACCATCCATCTTGTGCACCGCAGGTCCTAATTAAGCGCCCGCCAATTCCCCAACCTGGCTGCTTTCTGTCCCTAGCATAATATGTTATTTACCTGAAGCTAATAGGTTCGTGGGTAATGATAGTCTTGTATCAAATGACGGCCGTTTGGCTTCTGACAGTTTTAAAGACCAGTCTCGAGGACACTACAGTTTCTAATTACAGGGTCTGTCATCGGCAAGGTTTGGTTCAACACCTCCTTCTCCCTCGGGTGACACTTCTGTCCAGATAGGAAATTTAAGTTCAGCCCCGACAGTTAAGGTTAAAAATACTGCTCGGTACGAGGCAAGGGATCATAATTTGGGTCGCTGCCGTGTTTAATTAATTGGACTGCAGCAATCAGCACTCGGCGGGCCGTAATTACAGGCGGGCCGAGAGGCCCGCTCCCCCTCGCCGTGTCGTACAGCTGTAATTTTGCAGAGGCTCTGACCCGGCTCAGAGCAAGAGACCCGGGAGTTCTCTCAAGGCACAAGGTACTTCATTAGGCAGCCGTGATTTGTGGGGAAGACGCCGGCCCCTTCCTCCCTCATCATCCTGGCAGGCAGACCAGCGCTGAGACGCCCACGCGCTGATCCCTGGACACTAAAGAAGGCTCACGGGTCCTGGGTCAGTGGTTTCCTCCCACTGTGCGGCCTCGTCACTGCTGTGCAAACGGGCCAGGTGAGCTCAGACCTCAGGGCCTTTGCACCTGCTGCTCCCTGAGCTTGAGTGCTCTTCCCCTGGTGCCAACATGGTTTCCCTGGGCTCCTTTCCTGGGAGGGATCATTCCTGGTCTTTTGACCCCACCACCCTCCAGCCTTTATGCCATTTCCTCCGAGACCAGGTTGTATCTGGTTTGTACCCCCATTCCCTGAGGGCGCAGTGCTGGTTTCTCTTGAATCACTCCACTTCCTATATCTGGTCCCCAGCCGGCCACTGCCTGTTGCTGTTCCAGGCTGGCCTTATTCAAGCTTCCAGGGGACCTCTGGATAAGCCAGGCTGGACATGGGCCTCCCAGGCTCCAGGGACGCAGAGAACACCCTGCCCAGCTGGCTCCCTCGGGACCTTGACCCCAGGCTCCCTCGGGTCAGGGCAGACTTACCTCTGACCACAAAGGGTTCCTTCCCCAGCTTCTTTTAGCTCCAGAGGCCAGGGAGACAGCCAAGACCTTGGACTGCCTCTTAATGGCCTGGGAAAGAATTTTCCAGGGAGCCTCTGGCTGTGTCTGTGGGGCACAGAGGGATGCGACAGCAGCTAATGGCAGAGAGCATTGTGTTCTCTGACATCAAAAGCCCTGACCCACTGGACCTCAGTTTCCCTGTAGGTAAGATGGGAAGATTCTTTTTTCTTCCCTCAGTGGGGGTTGTCCTTAGAGTAGGCGAGGGAACCACACGAGGGAAGCACAGGGCACAGGTTTCATGAGACTCTGCTACCCCATGGAGGGAAGTCAGGGAGGGGGTCCAGGAAACCCCCAGGCAGCTGCCAGGATCATCATCCACGGTGCAACCCAGCCCTCACAACCCCAGGGCACGAGGCTCCCCCAGCTCCATTTGGTCGGCCCTGGGTGCTCTGCATTTAGCAGGCTGGTCGACCCTCACTCGGCTGCATCCCTCAGACTCAGCGGGCTTGGGACCTGCAGGGAGGCTCAAAGATGATTCCGCTCAGTCCCCGAGGGAAGCCTGCATGGATGGCCTCCAGGCTGAGCTCCACCGCAGGGAGAACAGCCCCCTCTCTACCTCAGTTTCCCTCCTGCCCACCCACCAAGCGAAACACCTCAGAGGATGACAATTCAGAAATAACATCCCTCATTTGACGATCTAACCGCTAGTGCTGGAGGACGCAGATCCCATCCTGAACCCCACGCAAGGGCAGAGGGACAGCACTGGTCAGCGAGCAGCCAGTCTTGGTGGCCCTCACCAAAACGGGGCACTGTTGTCTGAACTGATTCCCCCTAAGGACATGCTGAAGCCCTAACCCTGGTTCCCATGCACATGGATTTGAGAGTAGGGTCTTTACAGATGTGATTGGCTAAGAAGAGGCCACAGGGGAGGACAAGGCCCCTGGGACAGGGGTCCTTAAAGAAGAGAAGAGACGCAGAGACAGACAGACACAGGCAGGGAAATGGCGATGTGCTGATGGGGGGGCCTCTATCAGAGTGACGTGGCCACTGCCAAGGAATGCCAAGGATTGTCAGCCACCATCTGGAGCTGGAGGGGACAAGGAAGAATCCTCCCCTAGGGCCATCAGAGGGACACTCTGAGCTGGACTTCAGCCTTCAGAACTGTGAGGGAAGTAATTTCTGTTGTTTTCAGACTCAGACCCCTGGTTTTGGCATTCTGTCTCTGCAGTCACAGGACACTGGTATGGGGGCTGGAGGAAAGGCAGGTGGCATGGCTGGCCTGCTCCCTGGCACATCTGACTCAGGTGCCCTCTGCAGCGTGGCCAAATCCATCATCTGCCACGTCGTGTCCCTCCTCCAAGACCCTCTGCGCGCGTTTCCCATGGAGCTCGGGGGACCTGGAGGTGAGGGACAAATGTGCCTGTTTATTAAGAATCGAAGGTTGGGCTGCTCACATCTCAGCAGAGAGCTGCTTTTGAAGTGCCAAGTGATTTATTTTAGCCAATTACTGGTGCACTTCCCCTTCCCCAAGACCACACGTAATTGATTGAAACCTATTGAAAACAAATTAACCAGCACCAGGATGCGAAGATCTGTTTATCACTTTTCTGTAGGTTTGTAGGGAATCCACGTGAGTGACAACACACACTCCCGTTTGTTCTTCTCCGCTCCAGAAGGACGGGAGGAGAAAAAAGAATGAACCTTTTCTTGACTGAGTGGGCCTCTCCCTGCACCTGGCAGCCTGTCATTTTCTAGTTCCTGCAGCACTGGCCACTGTCATCTTGAGGGCGTCCTAATACTCTAATGTTCAACTGTACTAACACTTGTGCCCTGTGGCAGGCTGGGTAGGGTGATCCCAGTATTTTGCTCCAGAAACAAACCTCTGTATACCATTCTTCTGTTTGTTTTGACCTAATTTCTTAAAATAAATTCCCCAGGCTAAGATTTCTAAGATCCAAATGAATACCTTCATGGGTCTTGCTACAACCTGCCTTTTTGCTATTTCGACAGGGTTTTCTCATGTGGTGTGCTGACAGGGCTGACAGAGTCTGTCCATTTCACTACAACTGTGGCAGCAATAGATGTTATTGTTTTTATGACACAAGGTGGGGAGTGCTGACCTACCAGTGTAAAATGGCATTGTAGGGTAGCTTTTTAAATTTCTTTAGAGACAGAGTCTCGCTCTGTGGCCCAGGCTGGAGTGCAGTGGCATCATCATAGCTCATTACAAACTCCTAGGCTCAAGTGATCCTCCTACCTCAGGCTCCTTACTATCAGGGACTACAGGTGTGTGCCACCATGCCTGGCTAAATTTCTTCTATTTTAAGTAGAGACAGGGTCTTGCTCTTGCTCAGGCTGGTCTTAAACTCCTGAGCTCAAACAATCCTTCCACCTCAGACAACCAGAATGCTAGGATCACAGGTGTGAGCCACTGTGCCCAGCCTCATCTTTACTATTTCTAAGCATATAGTTCAGTGGTATTAAGTACATTCACTTTAAGATGCATTCTTTAAAATTACTTTCCTACCTGTGAGAAGCTCCCTGAGTGCTGGCTGTGTGTGCTCTCACTGACACCACCTCCAGGCTGTCCTTCTCTCTGCTTACCTAGGGTTCATCCCTGGGGGCCACTGCCTGGCACGTCCCCAGTCCCACACCCACAGCGAGGCAGCTTCCTCCCCCCAAACCCTGCAGTCCCTCCCTGTGCACATGCCATTAGGCCTCATGCCCTCTACCAAATGCAGGAGCCACCATGGCTCCCAGACTATAGCCCCCAGATCTGCTCACTCCCTCACTCTGGCGCCCAGCTGGCTGTAACCTCAGCCCAGGTACACTGGCCCCGCCGCATTCCAGGTGGCAGGGTGGTTGGGCCAGAAGGCTGTCCCTTCAGCTAGAACCGAACTGCCTGCAGGGTCCCTGGCCAGCTGCACGACTGGCCGAGCCAAAGAAAGTCAAAGCTCTAAGCCCTGCAGGGACCCTAGCCACCACTGCTGCTCCCAGTTACCACCACGTGGCTCCTGCTGCTTATCCTGCATACCTTGTTGCTGTCAGCAGGAACAGCCGGGTGGAGAGAACACAGCCTCCCCCACCACTGCTGGGCAAGTGTGCCTCCTGTCTCATCACTGCGTCCGTGCAACACAGCAGACCCAGGCTCCTGCCCCTCAAGCCTCACACTGTGTGCATACAAGTGTGAGTGTGTGGTGTGTTTACGTGTGCATGTGCCTATGTGTGTCCCTGTGTTGTATGTCATGTGTATATGTCTGTGTCCATGTGGTATATACATGCACACACGTGCTTGTGTGTGTGTATGTGTACGGTACATATATGTCTGTATATTTGTCTGCAGGGGTGGGTCTCTATGTGTGCACCTGTGTGTGTACATGTCTATGGGTGTATAGGTGGACCTGCATGAATGGGTATCCGTGTGTGTGTGTACACGTGTGCACATGTCCGTGTGTATCTGTGTGTACGTAAGCATGTGTGTCTGCTCATCTGTGTATATGTGTGTATCTGTGTCCAAGCACATGTATCTGTGCATTCATGTGTAAATGTGCGCATCTGTGTAAGGAGGTGCATCTCTGTGTGTGCAATCGTGCACAGTGCATGCGAGTGTGCATCTGTGTTAAGTGGTGCATTGATGTGTATACAAGTGTGCGTGTGTAAATGTGTCTGTGCATGTGTGTGTAAGTGTATATCTGTGTGTGCGTGTGATTGTGCACATCTGTACATGCCTGCCAGGGTGGAGAGAGGGTCAGCCCTGGAGAAGGCAGGATGAGCACAGCCTGGGAGGACTCATGCAGTAATCAAGGTCCGTGGGGCTAACGGTGGGGTGGGCCATGACCTCCCCACTCCTGCCGAGCTAGTGGATGGCTCTACTCCCTTCAGCGGTGAGAGTAGCTCCATGTCCCCTGTTCCCACCAAAGGGTGGTGCTCCGACATGGCCTGTAGGCACAGTGGCCAGGGGCCCCCACCTCACGGCTGTCAGAAGTCTGGTGACAGTGTTGTCAGCTCCCCAGGCTCGGGGTGGAACAGGGTGGCCTCTTGGGTTGGGGGGCTGTCCCCTTAGGTGTGTGCTCTGCCCTGCTCCCCAGTTGTCCTAAACAAAGTACTAGTCAAGGGTTTTGTCTCCTGAAAAGATGCACTCCCATCCAAGCCCCAGGACTGTAAATGTGGGGTCTCTGAGGACAAGATGCAGTATGAGTTCACCCCCACACCATGCTGGCACCCAGGAACAGCCCAATTAGGAAAAATGACAAAAAATAACAGCATGGCACCTTTAAGAGAACGAGGGCTCTGAGCCACACTGGGTCGAAGAATTCACATGAGTGGTGTTGTGTATTCCAACCGTCCCACCACCCTACTGGGGAGCTCTACGGCCCCACTTTACAGACAAGGAAACTTAGGCACAGGGCTGAAGTCCCTTGCTCCAGGTCACACAGGTGTGGGACTCAGGAATCCCTGCAGCAATGTGTCTCCTGATGTGACACACAGGTGGCATCAGGCCTCAGGCCCCACTGATGCTGGGTGACAGCTTCCATAGGTACAGACAAAAGAGGTGCTGTGGAAAAGCACCTGCTGGCTGGTGAGGGCCACTTTCCAGCCATGCCTGTCCTGAGTCCCTCAGTCTTGGTGACAGCTTCTCTTTGCTCCTCCCCTACCTGCACAGCCAGCCTTGCATACCGTCCCAGGAACCTGGCCTTGGGTTACGGGTTCTGAATCTTTCTGAATACTCTGGGCCTGCTACTTGCCATGACAGCATGGCCCCAGCTCTCCTGCAAATAAGGCAAGTCCTCCCTGGCACCATGCCTACCCTCAGCCTCCCAACCCTCATCTGCTGATACAGACACACCCCATTGCCGACCTTCTGGGGTCCCCACCTCCCCCAGTGCCCTTTGCTGGTCTTTCCGGATACAGGAATGGCTCCCTTTCTGGACGCTTCCATGAAGTATTTATTGCTCTGTTCTCTGTGAAGCCTGGTCCAGGCATTGTTGGGTCCCAGTGGTGCCCAGCGTCAACGGTACAAACACCATCATTCATGCAGCATAAACCTGTTGTAACAATCCTCAGCCAGGCCTGCAAGAGCCAGCCCATCGCTCATCCCTGCCGACGGCCCTCAGAGGCTCGGGGCAGTGGGAGATGGATGGTTCTGGGAATTACCATCAGCTGCAAAGTGGGGACCTTTCACCTCTGGGGAGCAGGGTCGAGTCACTGTCATTGGCAGCGTAGGCCCCAGGGAAATGAAGCAGGAGACCCTGCCCTTGCACTAGCATCTGGCCATGTTCCCCACCAGGGCTCCCTCCCCAGCTGGGAGGGGTCTCCCAGAGGCCTCCCATAATGCTCTGAGGCAGGGCCCTCCGTGGCTTTTGACAAATGAGGAGTCTGTGACCTTGGGATACTGAAGGGCTCACCCCAGGCTCCAGGCTCTGCTGTCCTCTTTGGCAAGACAAGCTGCACCTGCGGGTCACACACTTGGCCTCCCCTCCCCACCCTCCTAAGGCCTTGATTGTTCTCAGCTCCCATCGAACTGAGCTGGTTCAGTTTCCCGAGAGCACATGCTCATTGCAGTTTCAGCAGGACAGTGCTGGCCTTCCACCAGGGGTCTGAGAGAAAAGGGTCCAGGGCAAGCTGCCGAGGCTATAGCAAGGAGACCTCTGCCTCAGAAAATATAGTGGGCCCAGGGGCTCCCAAACCAGCTTGACCCGGCCTCGGTGGCTTCCAGGGAACAGGCCTCTGCCAGCCCTGGCACTTTCTTTTCTCTCCTCCTGAAAGGGCCGCAGAACCCTAGAAGGGCCACATTTTAAATTATTCAGGGCTGGAACGAGTCCAGTGTGCTCACAGCCCACAGGAAGGCCTCCAGCCCGACCCAGAAACTCCTGGGCTGGATGGGGTCCAGCAGTGCCTGACCACTTGCCTGGCAGTCGGCTCCTCCCAGCTCACCCCTGTTTTCAGGCAGTGGAGGTGGATGCAGAGCCCACACTGGGCAGAGGTGGGATGGAGGTGGGGCTAAGACACCTCCCCTCTGGGGTCAGGCTTTGTCACCATCAGACAAGGATAAAGCCCCTTCCAGCAATTTGAGCAGGAATCTCAGACTGTGACCTTATTTGGAAATTAGTTAAGTGTGAGGTCACATTGGGGTAGGGTGGGCACCAAACCCAGTGTCCTCACCAGGAGGTGGGGAGGGCTGGGGCAGAGATTGGAGTGATGTGGCTACAGCCTAAGGACACCCGGAGTCACAAGGAAGCATCCTCCCAGGAGCCTCGGGGGCGCACAGCCCTGCCAGTGACTTCATTTCAGATTTCTGGCCTTCAGAGGGGGAAATCTGTTGTTTGGAGCCCCCCAGGTTGGAGTAAGCTGTTACAGCAGCCTCAGAGAACTAGTATCAAGTTGTCAACCTCCAGCAAGGAGTGTGGGAATAGGCTTGGCAGGGCTTGCACCACTCTCAGCCTCCCACTCGGGCTTCTGCTCCAATGTCCCCACCCTGGCCTCGCTGGATCCCACGGCACCATCCCTGTGGTGCTCCGGACCCTGCCATAGCTTTGTGTCTGCTCTTAGTACATATCCCTAAAAGATGAATCACAAGTTCTCAGGTGTTTATTGTCACCCCCATCCCACGCAGAGCACATAAGCTCTTCCAGGGCAGGATATCTGCCCTGGCCCCTCTGTGTCCCCAGCTCCAGGCACATGGCATATGCTCAGCAAACACTCACAGAACCAACACATGTGATCTGGACCCAACACCACACCAGCAACCTCAGGAGGTCACATGTCATAATCCCACAGGGACAGGCTCCTCTGGAAAAGAGGAAGGCCTTAGCACACGTCACCTCTGGTGGCCAGCGTGGCTCGGTAGTGAGGGCGAAGTCTAGAAACTCTCTGGGTGCAGATCTGAGCTCTCCCTCTTCTGAGCTGTGAGCAGGTAAGCTGCCAAACTTCTCTGGACCTGAGTCCCCGTCTGTAAAATGGGGATATCACCTGCCTTGAGAGAATGTTGTGAATATTGAGTAAGCTCACCTGGGCGAGGCCCTCAGGGTAGGGGCTGGCATTTCATAAGCACCAGGGAAGGATTGTTGCCTCTGTCACTATTGCTGGTATCTCAGGAGAGAAAATAGAGAGCAACAAGGAATGGGGTTGGAATTGAGAGGGAGAATGTGAGTGGGGACAGTGCTAGGTGGGGGGACAGAAACTGAGCCCCCAAAGTGCTAGAAACAGGACCCCAGAGTCCTCAGCCAGGCCATGTGGGCAGCTCCCGGCCGGCAGCAAACTCATCAAAGAGTCAGACTCCAGTCTATTTATAGATCAAACACACTTGCCATCAAGGGCCCTGCATCCCCAGCCAAAAAACTGGTTCTGACAAGCAGGAAAAGCAAGTCAACCTGAGGCCCGGCCAAGCCTGTCTGGCACTGGCTGCCTCCAAGAGGGGGGAGCACAGCAGGTGTGGCCACAGGGCCTGGCTGCCCACACGAAGGGGTCAGCTCCTGGGTGCCTTGATGGTGCCCAGGTGAATAGAAAGATGCCCCAACCCCCCTAGAGGGCTCAGAGTAGCCCCAACACCCATGGGAGTACAGGGACAGGCTGACAGAAGGCATCTCTGTCCCCATGAGCCAAGTCATGAGGTGTCAACACAGGTCTCGGCTGCCACCAGGCAGGCAGACCTCTCTGGGGACTGCACATCCTAAGAAAGGGATTGTGTCCACACTGCAGCCAGCCAGTCCAGGCGACTGCCTTCCCCGTTCCCTGTCCCCTGCCTCCCTGAACTGTGAGCAGCCTGAGCCACCCCACTGCGCTGCCCCACCGGGGATGAGGCTGTGGAGTTCCTTCCCTTTGTAAGGGAGGCTCAGGCCATCAGCAGCCTCACATCAAGGCTCCCCATGTGGCCTGAGACACCACACCACCCCTTCCTATGAGGAGACTGGACACTCTTCTGCTGCCAGCGGGCCCACGACCTGGCCCACACCTTGGTTACTTGGCCTCTGCTCTTCCTGTGCCCTCTGCCCCAAGCTCCCTCCCCAACAGCCACTTCTGGGCTCCAGACCCCTGGGCTGAAATTATCACACACACACCACCTTCCTGTTAAGCACTTCCTGACTCACTCTTTTCTAAAATTACCGCTTGGCCCCTCAGAGCACCCCACATCTTCCAACACCTGCTTTTCCCGTTTACGGGTGAGGTTTCCTCTCTGTCTCTGAGGGCAAGATTGCTCTGTGCAGCTCCACTGTACCCCAGGTGCCAGCAAGTGCCCAAGCAACATTGGGTAAAGGAACAAATGGATCCTGTGTCCCTTCTTAAGGCCCCAGGGTTGTACCTGAAGTTCTTGATCAAGGGCTGCTATGGCCTGAACATGATGGCTCCCCAGGGCAGCCAGCTTAAGGTTACAACAGGCAAAGCTCAGGGAGAGTTGGGGCAGGGTGAGCTGCAGCTGAAATGGCCACAAAGCTCTTTCCAGCTTCTCAGGGGCTGTCCTAGGGTGAGAGTGCACATGGAGCCCATCTGTGCCCCTCACCTGGCACCTGTAGGCCCTAGCTAGAGGAGGGCTTTGGGGTGTCCTGGCAGCTGGAGGCAGGGAGAGTAGTCGGGGTGCGGCCATGGGACAGGAGGCTCCCCAGCCCCTAATAGCTGTGTCCCATCGGTGGGCCTGGCCGGCATTAATTTGACCATATATACACACGCTAATCAGCTGTAACCGTGGCACCCAGCTCAATTCAAATTGATTTACTGAGCCTGGAAATGGATACAAATGTGATTAAAGGCTTTTTATTTTACATAGGTTCTCTATAAAATGATTTAAATCAATTGCCCGGCAGGCTCCGCGCTATTACTGCACAGCGCCTTCCTTTCCTATTGACAGATCTGGCTCTGAGCTAGAGCCACCGTCAGGAGCCCTCTCCCACCCCAGCCTTGGGAAGGCAGGCAGATGCAGCCCTGCAGGTGGGTGGGTGCCCCTCTGTGGTGGCCGGGCATGCCAAGGTAGGTCGCCATGACGACAGCCTCCCGAGCATCCTTCTGCCTGCCTGCCTGCCTCCTGCTTCTGCAACACCTGAGCCTGGGAGGTCAAGTTCACAGTCCAGGTCTCGGGGGGTGGTGGTGGTGCAGGAACGGAAGTCTCTGTAAATGCCATCTCTCTGCCCCACTGTCCTTTCCACTGAGGCCAGGGACGTGTGTCCTCTGATGGCACTGTCACAGAGATGCAGGTCCCTGTTCAGTGAGACACTGGGCTTGCCAGCTCCCAGGCCACCACTCCTTCCATGACAGCCCAATGCTCCCTAGAGTGCCTGATGGCTGCCATTGATTCATACTCATCTCCTCTGTTGAGCACAGGAAATGCAAGGTGTTCCTGAAACCTCTGCCTCACAGAGCCAGGGACGAAGCTTGACATTCAGCACAAAGGGTGCCAGCAGCAACCAGTAGGCCAAAGGTGAGTCTGTGTCCCACCTGTGTCTCCTGGGGCCACTATACAAAGGGCTGCACACCCACAGCCAAAGGGCTGGGTTCCCACAGTTCTGGAGGCCAGGAGCCTAAAGCAGTGCGTTGGCAGGGCTGTGCTCCCTCAGAAGGCTCTGAGTGGGGAGGCTCCTTCCTGCCTCTCCCAGCGTCCGGGGGCTGCTGGCAGGCCTCGGCTTGTGGCTGCATCACTCCTACCTTTTCCCCGTGTGTGTCTCCTCCTTTTATAAGGACACCTGTCTTATTAGATGTAGGGCCCACCTTGATGCAGTGTGGTCTCATCTCAACTAATTACACCTGGGGAGAGCCTTGGGATAAGGTCACATTCTGAGGTTCTGCGTGGACGTGAATTCTGGGGGGAGATTATTCACCCTGGTTCTGAGGGGGGCTGAGCTGCCCCATTGGGGATGAGGCTGTGACGGTCCTTCCCTTTGTAAGTGAGGCTTGGGCCATCAGCAGCCTCAATAATGAAGCGAGGCTGGTGGGAATGAGGGGTGCTGGGCCCCATGCCTGGGACCACCAGCTACATAGTCCTTGCTCCTTGGTGGTGGGTATGTCACCTTCTGCCTCTGCCTAGGGGGGCTTCTGTAGCCCATTCCACCAGCTGTGGAGGCTGGTTCCCTGGCAGGCCCCTTGAGGGGCTGGACAAGCCTGCAGTGAGGGCAGCCCTCCTCTTGCATCTTGGCAGTGAGTCCCCAGCTCAGGATGGTCATATCAGCCCTGCTCAAACAGCCCACCAGCAGGAGAAGGGCTAGCTGGGGGCAGGAAGAGGTTTGGCCTTTACCCTAGAGTATTAATCAGCCACAGGCAACAATTCAAAGTTAAACCACTTAATATGAAATTAAATTTAAAATTCTATCCTTCGGTCACCAGGCCAGTGTAGCTCATGTCTAGCACATGGGATAGTCCAGTGGACATCTCCCATCATTACGGAAAGTTCTACAGACACCTGCCCTGGACCTGAAGACCTCAGGGAAAAACAGTCAATGCAAACCATAAAAATTTCTAAAACTGAAGGTACCAGGCCATCAATTTCCCACACACCAAAGCCACCCCCTGGGGACTGTTGGACTTGGAGTCTTCTACTGCCTCACCTTTCCCCCATCCTTGACCAAACTGTACACACTGTCCAGGCCCCATCTTGACTCCAAGAGGTCACTCACCTCCCTCTCCCCTCCGTTGGTCTAAGAAGCCCTGGCCTAACTCTGGTCTACTCAGACTTCTTCTCCCAGAGGCACCCCAAGGCCTCCTCTGGAGTTTCCATCACCCCATCCTGTGCTCGTCACAAACTCTTAGGCATCCTTCAAAACCAAGATTAGGCTTGGCGCCTGTGGCTCAACGGGCTAAGGCGCCAGCCACGTACACCTGAGCTGGCGGGTTCGAATCCAGCCCCAGGACCCGCCAAACAACAATGACGGCTGCAACCAAAAAATGGCCGGGCGTTGTGGCGGGCGCC
>CAUYON010067413.1:0-21818 GCA_963573935.1 Arctocebus calabarensis | reverse complement strand
ACACAACTACAACATATGTACCCACACCCAACACAGACCTATAACATATATACACCCCCCCGACATAGAACTACAACATATGCACACACACACTCCATCACACAACTACAACATATGTACCCACACCCAACACAGAACTATAACATATATACACACACACCCCATAACACAACATATGTACATACACACCTGACACAGAACTACAATATATGTACACACCCCCGACACAGAACTACAACATATGTACACACACCCCATCACATAATTACAATATATGTACCCACACCCAACACAGAACTATAACATATATACACACACACCTGACACAGAACTATAACATATGTAAACACACAACCCATCACACTACAACATATGTACACACACCACACAGAACTACAACATATGTACACACACAACACAGAACTACAACATAGGCACACACATACCCCACTACACATGTACACACACACCTGACACAGAACTACAACATATGGACACATACCCAATGCAGAATCAATAACACATGCACACACATACCTGACACTGAACTATAACACACACAATATATGCATACCAACACACCAAAACAAGAAACTACAACAGTTGCGCACACACACAGATACTGAATTTACCACACACACACAGACACAGAATCCACCACACACACAGACACAGAGTCCACCACACACACAGACACAGAATCTACCACACACAGAGACACAGAATCTACCACACACAGACACAGAATCACCCCCACACACACACACAATCCACCACACACACAGACACAGACTCTACCACACACAGACATGGAATCCACCACACACACAGACACAGAATCCACCACACACACAGACACAGAATCTACCACACACAGAGACACAGAATCTACCACACACAGAGACACAGAATCCACCACACACCCAGACACAGAATCCACCACACACACAGACACAGAATCTACCACACATAGACACGGAATCCACCACACACACAGACACAGAATCCGCCACACACACAGACACAGAATCTACCACACACAGACACAGAATCCACCACACACACAGACACAGAATCTACCACACACAGACATGGAATCCACCACACACACAGACACAGAATTTACCACAAGCGTGCACACACACTGACACAGAATCTACCCCCACATACACACAGAATCTATCACAAGCGTGCACACAGACACAATCTACCACACACAGACACAGAATGTACCACACATGCACACATACACTGACACAGAATCTACTGTGCACGCGTGCACGCACACACACACACACGCACACAAACACTCTCTTTGTTCCAGTTCTAGAGAGGCACAATGTGTCAGGTGTGCACCCTGTCCTTGGAGATGTCACAATCCTGTTGGAAAGACAGAGGTGTGAGCAAAGGAACTGTGCCATGGAGAAGGGAGGACGCGCTCTTCCAGAAGCACTGCAGGTGACCTTCCAGGGGGCAAGCCCTCCAAGATAGGCCTTAACAGATAAGCAGGGACATGTCCGGCAAAGGAGGAGGAGGCTTCTGGCAGAATAGACATTTTACGTTTATTGTCAGGTCCGTCTTTAAATCAAATTAGTAGAACCTCAGTAAGTTGACCATTCACAAGACTGTAACAAACCGGCCAACACACAGAAGTGGTCAACATAGGGAACTAGGCCTGCCGTACTGATACGGACATGTGGAGCACATCCAGTCTCTGAAAATCAGGTCACCTTGAGGAGGTGGTCAGCTATGGAGGTTCCACTGCATATAAAATCATACAGTTGGGGAGTACAGGCAGGACAGCGATAGAAGCAACAACATTTTGAAAGTTGTAAAGCAGATGGACGTGTAAAAACTGATAGAGCAGATCCAAGGCAGCCAAGTCCTCGCCAATAGTGGGGAAAATGGAAAACTACCTTTTAACACCAGAAAATCCCCAAAGGACACAATTACTGACAAAGAGATACCTCTGGAACTTCTGGCAAACAGGAAGGAGGAAAGGTTAATGGTGCTTAAAAAATATATGTCTAGAATCTTTCCCCCACTCCATGCCACTGGGTGCCTACCCCTTCTCCACCACAGCCAAAGGTGAGGTTCATTGTCTGGAAATATAAAACTTTGCCCTGAGGGTGAACCATCATAATTGAAGGCAGGACTGTCCAATCTATAGAAAATAGAAAAACATAATAGCCACATATTATAAAATAAATGCCTTATGCTGGGCGCTCACCCAACCCTATAATCTGCACAACTGCCAGAAAACTTTTCATGAATCCAGCTAGTCTAAGAGGAAGGAACTAAAGAAACTTACTTGGTAATTCCCAACAGTGACTTACCCAGTCACCCTACAGGGAAGACCTAAGGTTCCAGACCCCTCCTACTTGTTCAGAACTTCCAATCAGCTTTTCAGTCTCTTCCTTTACTTTTTGAGACAAAGTCTGATTCTGTCGCCCAGGCTGGAGTGCAGTGGCAGCATTATAGCTCACGACAGCCTCAAACCTCCAGGTTCAAGCAATTCTCCTGCTTTAGCTCCCTCAATAGGTGCGACTACAGGTATGAGCCATCATGCTTAGCTAGTCTTCTATTTTTTTTTTTTTTTTTTTTGAGGCAGAGTCTTGTTCTATTGCCCAGGTTAGAGTGCAGTGGCATCATTCTAAGCTCAGAGCAACCTCAAATGCTCAAACAATCCTCCCACCTCGGCCTCCTAGTGTGCTAGGATTAGCGGTGTGAACCACTGCGTCCAGCTAGTCTCCTACTCCCAATCATTTTCCGACAGCCAAAGATTCTTAGATATCTGAGGAAAGCCCATAATAGAAGAAGAAGGACAAAATAAAATTGAACAGAAAAAAAGCAAATAGAAAAAGACTATGTAGAGAAGGGGAAACTTTCATACAACTTTTATTCATAATCTCAGAGAGCTAAAATAAGAAATAATATTCATGAAAAGAGCAGGATGCTATAGAAAAGGATTTTTAAAAGCTCTTAGAAATTAAAAATTCAATAAAAGAGTTGAAAGATAAATCTGAGAAAACCTCCCAGAACAAAAAGACAAATAAATAAAAGGAGAAGAAAGGATAAGAAATAAGAAAAAAGTCCAGAGAAACAGATATCCAAATAGGAGTTCATAAAGTGAGAACAGAGAAAACAAGAGAATTAAAATCAACATCAAAATAATCCCAGGGCAACGCCTGTGGCTCAAAGGAGTAGGGTGCCGGCCCCATATGCTGGAGGTGGTGGGTTCAAACCCAGCCCTGGCCAAAGACTGCAAAAAATATTAAAAAATGAAAAACAATCCCAAATTTCCCAGAACTAAAGGCTCTCAGTTTCCTGAAAGCATCTCATCATGTCCCAGGATAAAGAGATCCATATCAAAATACATCATTACAAAATATCAGAATACTCTTACAAGCTTCCAGGAAAGATTGGTCACACGCAAAGAATTAGGAACAAACCATCTTCCCACTCTAAACACCAACAGTGGAAGCAAGAAAACAGTGGAGCAACGTCTTTAAAATTCCCAAGGTAAAATGATTTTCGATTTAGGATATATACCTGGACAAATTATCCATTAAAAGATATTTTCAGCTCGGCACCTATGGCTCAAGTGGCTAAGGCGCCAGCCACGTACACCTGAGCTGGTGGGTTGGAATTCAGCCCGGGCCCGGCAAACAACAATGACGGCTGCAACCAAAAAAGATATTTTCAGATACAAGCAGTTACTTCTTGTGTACTCGTTCTAGAAAGCTACCAAAACAAGAATGTAAATCAAGAAGGAAAAGAATGTAGAATGCAAAAAGCAGAAACTCCAGCACAGGAAAGTGGCAAAGTGAATTTGCAGGATGACAGCAAAGGGAGACCCCAGGGTGACAACTATGCGCCAGAGAAAAACCACATCATCCTGGGGCAGAGCAGCTCAACGGAGCAGTGCCGTCTTCAGGCCCTGAGGAAGCTGCTAGCGGCAGTACTTCAGTAAAGCCAGGAAACAAAGCAAGAAAGGGGGAGGACCAGGAAGCTGAATCAAACCTTGGGAAAGGCAAAGGGAAGACCCAGGACGACAGCTGTGTATCAGGTCTACAAGGCCAGTTCAGATAAAAAAGAAATGGAGAACTCCTAAAAGGGCGTCTCCAAGGAAAGAAACAGATTACTGATGACATTCACCATATGGAACATGGTATTGGGAGGCTATTAGGAGGCATAAGAAAAAATAAATAACAGAAATCATAACACCAAATAAATTAAAAGTAAGGACAGCACTAACCTCAGGAAAAACAGAAGGAAGAAATGTAATCACAGCATACTATAATGTTCGGTCATGAATAGTATTTCACAGGCATAAGGTAAATGTTGATTTAAGCAAAAATTATGATATAATTAGGAAAACAGAAAATGATGGTGTAAAAGAGCTAATTCCTTATGGACCGTAACAGGAAGAAAAGAGGACATCTGAAATTGAACACTCGGACACAGCCACGTGTCACTCAGCACGAGGGAAATGTACACGAGCCAGAGACATACCATGAAAAGAGCTGCTTGTGCTTCTGGGAACACAAACTAAGAGGAGAGAACTGCTGTAGTTTGAAATATGCCTTGTCGTATAATTTGAAGCCTTAAACTATGTACATATATTAATTTGAAACAATAAAATTAATTTCGGAAAAGGGAAGAATTAAGGACTTTTAAATACAGAAAATAACCATGCAGAAGCATGAAGCTGTGAAAGAAGCAGTTTCTTCTGGGAGGTTGCCAGGGCCACACAGACACACGCCCAGGCAGGCAGCCTCAGATGCCGCGGAGGGCAAGGGAGCGTCTCCTCCGTGCCAGTTTTGTGGACTCTGACAAGTCATCTAGCTTCTCCCAGTTGCCTCCTCTGTAAAATCTGACTAAAAATAGTGCTTTACTTCACAGGGTTTGTAAGAATCCAACGACAATGGAAACAGCTCATGAAACGCATCATTCCACACGAAGGTGAGGGTGCAGGCCTGTCTGGGGGGTCCTAGGAGCAGAGACTGTTCTCAGCCTGGAGCTCAGACGGTTGTGTGTAAAGGTGAGAATAACCCACAGGAACCCAGTCGCAGAGGAGCTGTTTCTTGGCTGGGGTGGACAAATCCCCCAGAATCAGGGAAAGTTGTGGCTAACAGCGATGTTTGATTTTCCAAAACCAAAGGCTCTCAGAGGGTGCCTGGACCAAGAACCCTTAAACTGGTGTCTGCACAGATGGAAGGGGCAGGTGACCAGTGGTGGGTCAGGTTGGTGCAAGAGAGACTGCTGGGCAGTCTGGAGAAGGGACAATGCCGGGAGCCAGCCTCCTTCCCCCAGCCTCCCTTTCCTCCCAAGGAGTATCACCCTGCTTCCTATTCTGTCAGCCGGTGCTTCAGATTCCACCAGGAAGCTCAGAGGAATGCAGATAACAACAGTCTTAATGTCTGACACTTACCTGCTGGTTACTGTGTGCCAGGCACTATTCCAAATGCTTCCCATGTATTAATTCATTCAGTGTCACATGACCTGATGATGTTTGGATGCTATCCCCACTTTACAGAGGAGGCAGCTGAGAGATTATGTAACCTACTCGATATAATAATTGTAAAGGGAACAAGACGGGATTCCAAGCCAGGCACTCTGTCTCTTGGGTCTGCAATCAGAATCACTGTATGTCCCTGCCTCTCAGGCTTGAGACTGAGCCTCACACTGCTCGGCTGTAAAATGGGGAAATTCAGGGAATGGCCCCAAAGAGCTCTTTCCATTGGAACCAAGATTCATCAGTCATGTATGTATGCCTGAGAGTGAGGAAACTTTACTGAGGACACGTTTTGAAGGAGAAGAGCAAGGTATAGACATGGTTCCAGAAGAGGAAGAACAAGGGCCCTACACAGGAAGATTAAGCTGGAGAGAAAGCTGAGAAAGCAGGTGTCATCTCGCAGTTTTGTGCACACAGCCCGCCGCCCCACCATGCCTGTCCCCAGAGCCTCCTTGGACCCTGCTCTGTGCAGAGGCCCTGGCGTGGAGGGTACGGACAGCCCCATTACCTGTGACGATGCAGGTGAACCTGACGTCGCTGTCCTCGGACACAGCCCGGGACTTGAGTGTGGTCTCGAATAGCGGCTGGGTCTCCTCTGTTAGCTGAGCGATGATGGAGCAGAAGGTGCTTCTAGGAAAGGCAAAGAGCTATTCAGAGCCGCCCTCCCCCAACACATACGACGGCCTGGCCTTGTCCAAGGCAGTTTACATCTTACCGCGTCTGTCCATCACCCCTGGAGCTCCAGCACCTGGCAAGTCTCTCTTCAAGGCGGCCTGTGCCCCTTGCCAGGTTAGGGGCAGGGATGGTATCAAGGATGGCATGGACCCCGGACCCAGGCCTTGACCATAGGCCAGGCTCCCGAGCATGCCAGGTTACCAGCCCAGGTGTCCCCAGCCCATCCTCACTAGGGAGTCTTGCTTTACCCTCCAGGGAAGCTGGTGCATGGGGGAGACACACACATGGGTAGGTCAAGCTGAGAGATGGAGCCCCCAGCACAGCGGAGCTTCCATTCATGCCAGAGAAGGAAAAGCCAGCCAACCCTCAAGGACTCAGTGCTCCTAAGAGCACTAGGAGCCATTCCTGGAGCTGCACTCAGAAGGAAGCTCCTGCATTTGTGAGCACAGACTCTTGGTGAACAAAGAATAAGACGGCCAATTAGCGGTGAACTCTAATTCCCAGGGGTACCAGGAAAAAGAGACCCAAATGAATTCTGATCCAAAACAGGGCTGTGGGACAGTGCTGGAAAGCCAGCTGTGGCTCCCTGCTTCACCCCTGGACACCATCCATACGCTATAGTGATATCGTGGTCAGCAGCTCTCAGACCAGCTGGCAGGATGGCCAAACAAACAGACCCATCCCTGCCAAAGGCAGAACTTTTAGTTCCCCTGGGAGAGTCCATGTCCCAGATTTCAGGGGCATGTGTGGACTTATAGAGTCCGGCCCAAATTCACCAACAATGCTCAGGGCTTGCAGACTTCTCCTTCCTGGGCCCTGGGAGCAAACCACTGTGCCAGGCCCTTTCACAGGCCAACAAAGACGCTGTGCGTCCCTAGGTGTGAAGCGTCACCAGAGAGCCAGCCCTCCTCCCACTCCCCAGGCACACACTCTCTTGTGAGCAGCAAGGACGGTGAGGGGGTGAAGTGGAGGGAAGCAGGAGCAACCGTGGTGAGAAAGACAAATCATTCAAAGGTGCCTTTCCCTGTACCACAAGGGCAGGGGTGGTCGGCCAAGGGCAATGTCTGTGGCCAAGTGCGGGTCGGCAGGGGCACGAGCAAACACAGTCGACAACTCCACACACAGAGTGGGCGAGGGGCTCCACTGCATCTGTTCTGTGAATATTAATCTAGGCTTGAGTTTGAGGAGAAAGGTTGCACTCCAGGAAAGGCGCCTGGAATCAAGTAGGACTTCTGGACTGATGGGGGGACAGCCATGGTCTCTCACAGGAATGCAGATGCCTGGGCATTTAGGGGTTGACAGGAGCATCCCCCAACCAATACTATCCACAAGGAGGATCCCACCCTCTCACACAACTGAGCTTTTGAACCAGGTCTGCGGCTAGACATATTCTACAGACTTCCGTAACATTCTCTCACCTAGAACTCATCTGTCCAGTACGTTTTTTGTCCTTTTCTGTTTTTTTTTTTTTGAGACAGGGTCTTGCTCTGTCATTTGTCACTTGAGCTAGAGTGCAATGATGTCATCATCATAGCTCACAGCAACCACAATCTCCTGGGCTCAAGTGATTCCCCTGCCTCAGCCTCTTGAGTAGCTGGGGCTACCACTGTGTGCCCCCACACCTGGCTAGTTATTCTATTTTTTGTAGAGATGGAGTCTTGCTCCTACTCAGGATGGTCTCAAATCCTTTCCCTCTTAAAAGCCACTCAGGAGGGTCCTTTAGGACTTAGGCTAGCAACTCCCTGAACACTCATGAAATAAAAAAAATCTGACTGGCAAGGAGGGGAACCTCCAATGCCCACCGGAGGCTCCAATAGCCAAAAAGGCCGGACAACTGCCGAGGAGACACCTGTCCCTTGATGTCTCCTTCACTTTGCACTTGGGACTAAATGTGGAGCCCCCATCTCCTATGCCTAGGTCCGTTTCATGTGAATTTCCTGGGCCTCAATTCCATGAATGGACTGTGTCCATTCATTGATGGATTCATTCACTTTGCCCTGGAGGGGACTGTGTTTGTTCATTGATACATTCATTCACCTTGAAAAATAAATAAATAAATAAATAAATAACAACAACAACAACAAATCTGAAAACATTTCCTGCTGTTATCACACTAACAACAATTTCTGACTTCGGGAAATACCAAACTTCAACAGTTTCTAGAAGCTACCAGTACAAACGTAATGCCACCTCTGTGATTCTGTAATGAATTCAAAACATCTCTAATTATGTCCTCCCTACATAATTCGACTCCTACCTCACTCATGACCATGAGCCCAGATCCAATATTCAGCTTAGGATCTTAGGTATGAAGCGTCTTGGGCCACTCTAAGAAAATAGTTTCAGTTATTGCAAAAGCAAGAAAAGAGGGAAAGTACATTAAAGGACATGTGTAGACACAGTGCTCCTGCTGGGTCTGCAACAGCAGGAGGTTATTTTATTTCATGTCTCTTTTTGAATAGAAAAGAACACTTATCTTCCTAAAGTTTCCAAACTAACTGCACATGTAATATATGTGTGTGTGTGAACCTGCCACCTCTGGCATATGGGGCCAGCGCCCTACTCCTTTGAGCCACGGGTGCCACCCTATAATTTTTTTTTAAAAAACAGAGTCTTGGCTTGGCGCCTGTGGCTCAACAGGCTAAAGCACCAGCCACGTACACCTGAGCTGGCGGGTTCGAATCCAGCCCTGGCCTGCCAAACAACAATGGTGGCTGCAACCAAAAAATGGCCGAGCATTGTGGCGGGTGCCTGTAGTCCCAACTACTTGGGAGGCAGAGGCAGGAGACTAACTTGAGCCCAGGAGTTGGAGGTTGCTGTGAGCTGTGATGCTATGGCACTCTACCCAGGGTGACAGCTTGAGGCTCTGCCTCAAAAAAAAAAAAGAGTCTCACTCTGTCACCCAGGCTGGAGTAAACTGACATGATCATAGCTCCCTGCAATCTCAAACTCCTGGGCTCAAGTGGTCCTTCCCAAGTAGCTGGGACTATAGGTATGTACCATCATGCCTGGGTAATTCTTTTTATCTTTTACAGAGATGGGGTCTCACCATGTTACTCAGGCTGGTCTCAAACTCCTAGCCTCAAGCAATCTTCATGTCTCAACCCCCAAAGTGCTTGGATTATAGGTGTGAGCTATTACAAGATAAGCCATAAAAAATGTTTATGTTGGAAAACTACAAGTAACTGCCAAAAGCCATGGCTAGATGAAAGCCCCTTCTCTAGGGAAGTGGATTTGGGGTGCATTTGGGGGGACAGAGAGTCACTATATATACTGTCACATTCACTGAATATTGCATATCTTCTTGTTGCTGTGAACTTTCTATCCCCATCCTCCAAACCACTTAGATGTGGGATAGACTCCCAGTGGGCTGTGTCCTGTCCCCTAGGAAGCCAGGACGTTCACACATCTGGATGGTCTTGATACCTCATACCTCTTAGTCTTTTCAACTCTATAGTTCTGTAAGGATATCACAGACTGACCATGGGTCTCTAAAGAACATTAGAATCATTGGGTTTTGATGGTCAAAGGAAGCTGACCTTGCCCTGAGGTTAGCTTGGTTTGCCCAGGTCCTCTCCCTTGCAGTACTTGCCACACTGCATTCAGCCAGCTGTGATGCCCTCTTCCACCTACAGGATGTATAGGAAGCACTTCTCCAGTATTCGCCCCATTGAGGACCACATATGTGGTAAGTGGTGTGTTCAGAAACCTGTTAGCCAGGTGTGCTAACAGGTGTGCTCAGAAACCTGTTAGCCATTCAGAAATCGTGCCCTATGCAGAGAACTATAGCTAACTCCCCAAATCTGGACTGCAAACCTGGACTCTGAGCATGTGCAGGCCTCACCCTGGCTCTGCGGCAGGTTCAGAGTCAACGCAGGAAGATATTAACATGCATTCTCCGATTCCCCAAGGTTTGCAGTCTGCAGGGTGGAGAGAGCCCAAAGGAAAGGAAGATTCAGAGAAAGACGAGGGAAAAGGAAAACTTAGGGGACTGCAGAAAAAATCTAAAAGGCAAGGTGCCATAGTTAGAACATAGACAATGAGGTTTCATACCTAGACGAGTGGTCACAAAAAACATGAAAACCTAGGATGGGGAAGAGGGGGGTTAGGGACCTACTAGCTTCCTGTTCTGTTCTCATGGTGTCCCTCCCAGGGGCACAGAGATGTCATTGCAGGCATCTCAAGGACCCCTGCCCACATTTCTATTGCTGAGGCCCTGTGCCCCTCTTAAATGGCCTATGCAAGCATCAATGCCGGCCCCTGTGAGAACCATGGCCACATGAGCGTCCTCTCACGCCCTCTCTGCCTGCCTCTAGCTCTTCCCTCACCCCATGCAGCCTGGTTAGTGCATGAGCAGTCACTTGGTGGCCCCTCAATGCCCAGACCCAAGAAAAAAGCAGTTAGAGAAATGTAGTGCAATATGCATTTACCTTCCAGAGCTGGGGTGAGACAACTGGTTGCTTGATAAGCTAAGCAAAAACAGCAAATGGAATAATTAGGCCAAATTCAGCAGCAGGGAGAGGAGGCAAAATCAACAGTCGCAAACTATTAATCGGCCACCATCTGAGGTCCACAGGCCTTTCTATTAAAAGGGACCAGCTGTCTTAGCTGGCCTGCTCCGGTTAGGATGTGGCCTCACCACTGGATACCAGCATATCTGAAATCAAGGGCTCATTAAACGCAGCCGAGTCCAGGGAAACGGTTAGGCAGGAAGGGGGCCCCTTGGGGCTGTGCTTTGAAAAAGGTGTGTCCCTGGCACTTGGGTCCCACCCCCAAGAGTGAGGCTTACAGCTGCCTGGGATGTCTTCCCACCCCACAGCACACCAGCCTGGGGGCAGTGCCTGCCTGAACCCTTGGCTTTTGGGAAGAAAAGATTCCCATTTCCGGAAATGTCCTGACAGGCTGAGAAGG
Organism: Arctocebus calabarensis; assembly: GCA_963573935.1. Taxonomy (NCBI): domain Eukaryota; kingdom Metazoa; phylum Chordata; class Mammalia; order Primates; family Lorisidae; genus Arctocebus; species Arctocebus calabarensis. Next base: position 10,714 of record CAUYON010067413.1, on the reverse strand, counting down.
AGACAGGTGGCTTGGAGAAAACCCACCATTAATATGTTAAGGAACAATCATAATAAGGCCACTGCCAGGCAAACCAGCTGGGAGAGTGAAGAGAGAAACACAGCAGTTAATTCAGGCACCCAGCTCCACCAGAACAGCAAGAGGCCCACCCTGCCTGGAGGCTCCGATCACCACCCTGCCTAGGGCGGCCAGGAATGGACACTAAACAGGGGCTAGGAGCATCTGGGGCCAGGACCCCTGCAGGGCTCCCACTGGGTCGGAGCCAGCTCGTATTCCTCTCCTCCACCATTCCTGATACCAATCTCTGCAGTGGGCTCCAGACCCAGCTCTTCGGGAGACCTCAGGGCCACCTCCTCCACACTCATTCCCCTCAGCTGTCCCTATGGTGAGGAAAGGTCTCCCTTCTTTGTCAGTAGCCCAGCCTGTTCAATGGCACTGTGGTCTGTATCTCTAATCACAAGAAAGCTCTACTAATATCCCCAAACAAACCCATCCTCTTCTCTAAAACCTGGGTTTGTGGGTATCACCAGCATTCTCCCAAGCTCAAGACTTGCCATTTTGTATTCCTCCCTCTCTTTCATCCCCCAAATCTAGTCAGTCAATAATTCTTGGCCGTTCTTTCTCCCGTTCTCTCTGCTCTTGCTTTGGGTGCCCTATCTAGACCCTATTTTAGGCCCTCATGGCTCCATATTTGATGACTGTCTCAACCCCTTTCTCCTTAACCCTCACATCACACCACCACTCTGAACAGGGCACTGCAGTCCCCGGGGTAGGCAGTGGTGCACGGAGGCAGTGGTCTCCCTCCTTGACTAGGCACTTATTAATTTACTCATACCCCACTACAACCATGGTTCTCTCTACCTCTCCACACTCAGATTCCATGGCCAAGCCCATTCCTGGCCTCGGAGTCTTCACTTCTGTCCTTCCTGTTTGGAAAGTCCCCCTTCCTTCCTTCTTCTTAACTAGCTAAATCCTGTGCGCTCAGCCTGCAAACGTAGCTCTTTGGTAGCTTCTGTGGCTCATAGCACAGTGGTAGGCATATAGTGGGCCATTCGACCACTGTTCTATAGAAGGGAGAGAGAGAGAAGAGCAGAAGAATTCGACAAAGGAAGAAGGGAGGAAGGGAGAGAGAGGGAGGAGAAATTCGTTTTTCAAGCAAGAAGGCTTCTGCCCCCCAGAGGGAGCTGCCACTCCAGAAAATACGGAAAGAAGAGCACAAGGGAGAGTGCAGCTGCCTTTGCTCAGAGCTTTAAAAATCCTCCAGGGGCTGCATGGGCAGAAGCTCCCATGGTTCCAAGGCACTGGCCAATTCCATCCTTTCCTGACCATAAATTTCTTTTCTCTCTCTCCTTAGAACTGAGAGATTTCTTCTTCTTTGGGTCTGGACTTCTTCCCTGGGAAGGAGAGGGGAAGAGTTAGCTTTCTACTGCAGAGAGGCAGATGACAGTTCCATAGGACCCACCTGCAGGCACCGTGCTGGGGTGGCTGGCTCTCCCCTGCCTCCAGAGCTATTTTGCCGCTCTGCTCCCCAACCCACTGTCCTGCTTTCTCAGGCCTCACCTTTACGTGGTGGGTCAGGTCGGGGGATCCTGAGCCAGCAGAGGCACCTGGACTTCAGAAGGTGGGAGACCTGCCTGTGCGCTGCTGACCGGGCCGCAGCTGACTCAGGGCTTCCCCAGGCAGGGCCAGTCCCTGTGCTCTGCCCCTGACAGGGTCAGAATCACGGGCACCAAAATCTGGGGCTTGAAAGTGTTCTCCATACCACCTTGATCTTACAGAACGGGACTCGGGGCCCAGAAAGGACAGGCCTCCTCATAAAGGGGCAAAATGGGACTGGCTATGGGAGCTGGATCCCTTCTTCCTTCCTGGCTTTCATCTGTTCTGGAAAATAAAAGGCCCTGGGAGAGTCCTGTCCTGCACTTTAGTCTCCCTGGAGTCGTAGACCAGCGGTTCTCAACCTGGGGGTCACGACCCACATGAACTGTATTAAAGGGCCGCGGCATTAGGAAGGTTGAGAACCACTGCCCTAGACAGTCTAACCCACCCAAGTAGAAGAACAGAGGTTATTTCAAAACTGTCTGTAGCAATATAGGTTCTGCTGTTCCTCTGAGCCCACCTGGACCAGGGCCTCCAACAAATGAGGGGCAGGGACTTCTGGAACTTCTGAGTGCCTTACAGAAGCTAATTGGTAACAACTGCTTCCACCCCTTAACCTACTCTAGCCCACCTCCACCCCACTTTTCTATAAGGGGAGGTCCTAGACATTGGGTGACCTAGGAGGCTGTGACTACGGTTTGGTGGGACTGTCCATGTGTTGGGCCTCTGACCCCAGTGGGCACTGGAAATATCCCTGGGCTGACATTTGACTGGAAACCCGACCAGAGCTGTGGGACAGGTGGTGGTGAGTTTTGTACCCCGGACCAAGGCTTCTGGTACCCCCCCCGCAAGCCTGCTGGGTATCAGTGCCCAGGGGAAGCCCATCTTCACAGGGCTTCACATGAATATGACCCCTCAAGAGCTCCATGAAAGACTGATGTAAAGGCAGACCCAGAAAATGTTGGAACCAAGAGTGTGTGGAGACAAACCTTGCCTGTCAGTCAGGACTTGGGGATAGTCAGGGGTCAGTTCAGCTGGAGCCACACAGTTGGCAAGGTTCTCAGGGGACTCTGGGCCCCTCCTCACCCCCATAGGCAGTTTGCTGTGAGGGTGCTCTTCCAACGCCAGTCAGGCCTTGCTAGAGGACTGGGAACTGCCTCTTCCCCGCTGCCCCCCAAAGCAGCTTCACTCACATTCTCCCCACTCAGGCCAAAGGCTTTCCTCCCCTTGTCCTTCAGAATCCATGAGGATTCTGTCTGTGGCCAAGTCTGTGGCCAGCTTGCAAGAGAAGTGAAAAACTCCACAGGGGCAAAACACAACCTGAGGTCCAAGGCTAGACCCATTGTCCCTGTTCCTGCCCCCTCCAAATACTTGGCGAAAAGAGACTCCTTTTAAGAGTATTCCCTAAATGGGTCCAATGACACATAAGGCAGCCACTTCCAGTCTACCTCTAGCCTAGCACACTGCTTTGTGCTCATGAGGTAGGCAATTAATATTCATCCACAACAGTTGAGCCAGGCAGAAGCACTGCGTCTACCTTGCAGCCTTTTCTCTAACACCCCAGATCCTCTGCTCTCCCCATTCTGCCTGGTTTTCAAGAATGCTGCAGTCTCCAAAAAGAATCCTTCTTCCAAGTCTTCTATCTGTTCCATTGGTATCAACAAAGGCCAAAAACAAGAGGCAGAGCCCAGACAATTCACTGGGGACAAGTGTGAGGCTCCCACAAGGGAGTCAGCTTCACTAAGAACTAGAACAAATGTCCAAATTTCAATCCAGTCTTTGCCAGGCCTTGGGAGGAGGAACAGGCATTCTTTCCTGGCAACCAGGGGCCTTGTTGTGTCTAGGTCAGTCACTAACACCAGTCCTCAGCCTGCCCTGGACATGTGACACCCTTTGACAAGTTTTATGCAGAAACCGGTTCCGGTTACATTTGAACTTTTCCAACTCCAAGGTCAATAGGACTCAGTCAATCCACGAGAAAGTGCCCAGGACTTTTCCTGAATGTCCTTGACACCTGTTTTTGTGCTGATTTAGGAATGGAGAATAAGAGGTCTCTAAATAGCATCTCAGAGGATTGGCTATTCTCCGCATAAATGCACCACAAGCCATGTTCTCAGGCTAGGAAACAACCACCCTCCCAACAGCTAACCCCCTCACTTCCCTCTGGAAAGCAGGATCCAGAAGTGCAAGGCAACAGCCACGCAGAGGGGCAGGAAAGCCTGTCTCCCGGCCACAAGTGTGCTGTGTTGGTGCCAGTGTTGCTCTGAGAAGTGACTAGGTTTCTGCTGTTCCCTTTCTATCTGGGGACAGCCCAGCTCCTGAAACAAAGCGTGGACACCTCTGCAACTCTGGGAAGGCCAACGAGGGCTCCCAGTTCCACGCCTCCCTTGGCACCACAGTCCCACAGCTGGGCAGGGCACCGGCTCCCTCAGTGCTCACACCCCAGCATCCCCAGGATGGGGCCGAGCAGGGCCTCCTCCCACCCCTTCAGTTCAGGTCTGGGCCCAGAGAAGGCTGTGTTTGCCGAGGTCTGTCTCTTCCTGGCGAACCCTGGGACCCCTGTCCCCTCTGTCCACCCCGCAGTGCTCCCCCTCCCTCATGCCACAGAGGAATTCCAGCCACTCTGGCTCTCCTTATCTCCACTGTGGAATCCAGTGAAACGTGGAGTCCAGGGAGTAGCCTCTATGGGGTGGGGTGAGGAAAGCCTTCAGGCCCCAGGGAAATCGCCTCAAAGTGGGGTCTTTCCCCTCTCTTGAGCCTCGAATTGACAGAAACTTGAGGACCACAGAGCCTGACGGGTCAGGAGGAGCCAGGAAGGGCCTTGAAGGCCACTTCAACCTGGCCATAGGCCCAGGCCTTGGGCCTTAGGGCTGCGAGAGCTGGGCTCGGGCTCAGCCCAGGCCTCCAGGGCCCAGATGCCCTTGGGCAGACCCGGGACCCCTGAGGCCTCCACCCCCGCCGCAGCCCTCCTTGCAGGGTGCTCACCTGGTCTCAGGCCGCACGTTCAGCAGGTAGCTGCGGCTGGCGGGGCTGGGGATCCACACGGGCCCTTCGTCCTCGCCGTCGCCCCCGGTCCCGGCCCGTCCGCCCGCGCCCCAGCCCCGGGTGGGGACCCTCCGCGACCCCATGGTGCCTCCGCCCCGCGCCCGCCGCCTCCAGGCCCCTGCCCGCTGCCCCGCGCCCGCCCGCGGCCGACGCGCGCCCCTATTTATAGCCCCGCGGCGGCCGTCGTCACCTGCTGCTGTCGCTTCCCTGGCCCAGCCTGGGCGAGGGCGGCTCCGAGGCAGCGGGCGGGGGAGGGGAAGCCGCCGAGCCGCGCCCCGAGGGTCCCTGCTCCTGCGCCGGTCCTGGTAGCCGTCGGGCCGGGAGGAAACGGGACACCAGCTGCCTTGCCCGCTCGCGCCCCGTCCGTCCCGTCCATTGGGCGTGTGAGGAAGCTCGGACCTTGCCGCCTTCTCCGAGCGAGACTGCTAGGCGCAGCCCGGGGAGGCCGGGATGGTGGAGCCTGGTACGCTGCTCGGACTTGGACTAGGAAAAGGGGCCAGAGAAGCCGCCCCCTTCCCCGGCACCAGCCCAGACCGAACCCAGACACCAGGGCCTGTTAGTCCAGCACTTAGCAGACCTACCCACCTCCATCAGAGACCTCCGTCCCCGGGAGGCCAGAACTTCTTGGGAAATATACCTTGCACCCCCCACCCCGCCCCATCTAGCATAGATTAGGGTTCAGTCAACACTTCCACATTAATGGAACCTCCTTTTTCACTCTTCAGCCTCTGTTTCGCAGCATCACAGGGAGGGGCAGAGTCCTAATGCCCAGAAAAATAATTAATTCGTTCAACAATGTCCAAGAGCAAGGTGCGAGGCACTGCCTAAACCTGGTTCTGCATATTGGAAGTGAGCACAACGTGTTTTTTCACCGTCCTCTCCTACATTCCTGAGAGCATCCAGAAAGTGCCCAGAGCTAGACCGTCATAACTGTTAGAAAGTGGGAGTGAGGAGTGAGCGCCGGGTTCCCCTCTCCCCACTCCGTGGCCGCAGCAGCAGCCCCCACATCCCAACCCTGGCCAGGCTGCTCATGGCGCCCTCTCTCTCTGACCTCAGACCCAGGCTGTGCCAATCCAAGTTCTTCACCAAACTTTTTGAACTTGAAATTGGGAGAGAAAACCAGAACCTCTGAGGCAGAAATCTGTGAGTTGTAAGGCTGAGCTTGTCCCGTGTCCCCACCATGGAGGGCCCTGGTCGACAGGGAGGAAGAAGCAGGCTGACCCTGTGGAAGCAGAGTCGGCTGGCTTTCAGGGCTTGCTGCAGGTGTACCTGAGACCCCGTTCTGTCCCTGACCTTTCTGCAGGTTGGCATTCCAAACTTGCCTTGGAATGTATGTGTCAAAAACATTCTCCTAATTTGCTACTTCCAATTAGGCTTCTGTCAGTAGAATCTGAGTATCCTGACCAATACTGAAGCGTCTCCTCCGAGTGACCCCAAATCTGTCTCTGCTCACATGCCTGTCTTCATTCTCATTCTTGGCTCTGGAGCTTCATGCTGTACCTCTTCTCCGTCGTCTGCAGAGTAGTCCTTCAAATATTTGAAAATCCACCTGAAGTTCTGGTTCATTTGTTTGAATCATGTGAGCACCTATGTGTCAGGTTAGGTCACACAATCTCTGCCTCCAATAAGTTACAGAATAATGGTTAGACAATGCAGGGTGAAGCACAAAACCTGAAACTCGGCATAGGGCAGCATCAAACTCTCATTGTGAGAGTTTTGCCTAGGGACAGTTTTATGAGGAAGGAAGTAAAACTTGAGAAAGATTTTTTTTTTCTTTGTTGAGACATAATTACCTTCTGTCACCCTGGCTAGAGTGCAGTGGTGTCATCAAAGCTCACTACAATCTCAAACTCCTGGTCTCAAGTGATTCTCATGCTTCAACCTCCCAAGTACAGACACATGGCTAATTATTCTATTTTTGGCAGAGATAGGGTTTCACTCTTGTTCAGGGTGGTCTTGAACTCCTGTGCTCAAAGGATCCTCCTGCCTCGGCAGAGTGCTCCCAGAGTGCTAGGATTATAGGCAGGAGCTACTGCACCTAGTCTTAAGAAGGATTTTGAAAATTACATAGGTTCTCACCAAGTAGACTATTAGGAATGGGGAATAAGGGAGACAGAATAATCTGGAATAATAAGGAACAGTATGTATAGAAGTTGAAATAGCCTGGAATGCATGTCGTCCAAGTGTAAACAAGATGGGCAAGCAGAACCTAAAGGCCTTGCCTAATGGGCAAGGTAAGGGTAAGCTGGACTGTCCAGGGTAAGCTGGACTTCCCTTCTAGGCCTTTCTCATGTGACAATGGATATAGTGCCACTAGTTACTCTAGTGTGGCTCCTGAAGAGGTCAGATCATAGGAACCCACAAATAGATTAACGCCTCTAGAGGCTGGGCCCCGCACATTAACTTCATTGACTCCTGAGCCTGTGAGATTTCTTTTTTTTTTTTTTTTTTTTTTGTTGAGACAGAGCCTCAAGCTGTCACCCTGGATAGAGTGCTGTGGCATCACAGCTCACAGCAACCTCCAATTCCTGAGCTCAAGCGAGTCTCCTGCCTCCACCTCCCAAGTGGCTGGGACTACCGGCGCCCGCCACAATGCCCGGCCATTTTTTTTTGGTTGCAGCCATCATTGTTGTTTGGCGGCCCAGGCTGGATTTGAACCCGCCAGCTCAGGTGTACGTGGCTGGTGCCTTAGCCACTTGAGCCACAGGCGCCAAGCCAGCCTGTCAGATTTCAACATAAACCATTGTTCATCTAAATTTTTCCTGCTCCTACTTGTAAAATCCTTTTTATCCTAAGTGCAAAATCTAACCTGGTTTTGTGTTTTGTTTTTAGTTAAAATCTCATCCTCTTGTTCCCACACTCCCTTTCCTTCTCATCTAGATTTCTTTTTAATTCTGCCTGGCACCCGGTATTAGTCTATAGGATAATCTACTCGTCCCAGCTTCTTGCTATCTGCAGATCTGATAAGCAAGACTTTCTCGGCTCGGCGCCTGTGGCTCAAGAGGCTAAGGCACCAGCCACGTACACCTGAGCTGGCGGGTTCGAATCCAGCCTGGGCTGCCAAACAACAATGATGGCTGCAACCAAAAAAAATGGCCGGGCGTTGTGGCGGCGCCAGTAGTCCCAGCTACTTGGGAGGTGGAGGCAGGAGACTCGCTTGAGCCCGGGAATTGGAGGTTGCTGTGAGCTGTGATGCCACAGCACTCTATCCAGGGTGACAGTTTGAGGCTCTGTCTCACAAAAAAAAAAAAAGACTTTCTTTGTCTCAGCCAAGTTCATGATGATAGGGGTAGAGCTGATGAAGGAGAATCAAGGCACTCGGCAATGGAGAAGTCAGTAACATCCTTCCTCTCTCTAGCAAGAGAACATAGAGGACACAGAAGTGGTGTTGTCTGACGAGGACTGGACTAAGAGACTAACCCTGCTTTTCACTGAGAAGCTCTGTGGCCTTGGGCAAGTGGCTTACCACTCTGAGCTGTAGCTTTCTCCTTTGTAAAAAGGGAGTTGGGCGTCCCACTTCTGAAAGTTATCACTGTGCATCAGCAGGTATTTATTAACCACCAACTATTGCAAGCCAGGCACTACGCCAGGCACCAAGGGCACAGAAATGAATAAGTCATCCATGTCTTCACTCAGGAACTTCTCAAGCCTGAAGACAGAAAAATCAAGACCAATGTTTCATAAATCCTCTGACAGACGTTTGTACGTGGTGTCGAAAGCACGGAGGAGGACAAGCCCCAGGTCTGTGTATAGTACAAGGCAGTCAGTATATTCCACTAAATAGGAGTACTGATGAAATGCTGTAGGAATTTCTTATTGCTGCCAGGAGCCCTTCTCTTGGTTGTTTTGAACTTCCTGGAGCCCCAGAGTAAACTGGATGCTTGTGGTAGAAAAACCTTGGGCTACTGTTAATTAACTACTTAGTGCAACAGGGGATGCTGCTCCCTGTCAGAATATGGTGTTGTCTCCCAGGACACTCAGACCCGACTGTCAGTCCCTCTCAGTAAGGTCTGGATGAGCTTGAACATGCCTTTTATTCTGACTTAGTTCCATCTCTTGCCCAACCTGCTCAACTTTCTCTCTTCCAAAGCTAACAATGCTTTGAAGCATCGGCCACAGTATACGTTTGTTACCCCATACTTAACCCCAATATTTTATTCGCTATTAGGACACCTGAACTTATTAAAAACAATGGCCACCTCATATTGAGTGCCTCCATGGTCCCCTGCCCTCATCCAGGACAGCCGGCATCCTGGCGGCATGTCCACTGGCCTTGTCCCTTCAAAGATCTTCACTCACATGTCCCTTTAGGAACTAATCAAATGCATCCCACTTGAATCTCATCACCAGGAATTTCTTCACCCCCTGCCTCTATCCTTCCACCTCCCAAACCTACCGTCAGCTTTGGGGAAACTCAGGACTTCCACTCTCCCAGCTCTAGTCTTGAGCTCCTCCCTGGCTGGCTTCTCAGATCCACCCCTACCCCTTCCCCCTCCACCAACATACATATGGACACAAAGTGGACAATAACTTCGACTTCAGGGATCTTATTTCACTTGCCCTTGACTATCTTAAGTTTACCTTGCTGGCTTCTAACTGGAATTTGCTTGCAGAGCTTTGTGCTCCAGGGAGGGCCATTTCTGGTCTCAGGCAGTGTGCAATTCTTTTATATTCTCCTGAACTGACCTTTTCCTTTTCCTATGGCAACTGTTCCAAACAAGATTACAACCTCCTCTTTGCCTTCCTCACCTGCAATGGTCAACTGTTCCTTGAAAATACAGGGAAACGGGTGGCGCCTGTGGCTCAGTCAGTCAGGTGCCGGCCCCATATACCGAGGGTGGCAGGTTCAAACCCAGCCCTGGCCGAACTACAACAAAAAAATAGCCAGGGGAGGCGCCTGTGGCTCAAGGAGTAGGGCGCCGGCCCCATATGCTGGAGGTGATGTGTTCAAATCCAGCCCTGGCTAAAAACTGCAAAAAAAAAAAAAAAAAAAAAAAGCTGGGCATTGTGGCAGGTGCCTGTAGTCCCAGCTACTCGGGAGGCTGAGGCAAGAGAATCACCGAAGCCCAGGAGATGGAGGTTACTGTGAGCTGTGTGACACCACTGCACTCTACTGAGGGCGATAAAGTGATACTCTGTCTCTACAAAACAAACAAACAAATAAATAAATAAAATAAAATACAGAGAAACAAAGTGAGACCATCGGGTGAGGACAGACCATCCTATGCCACACCAACCTCTGCTCTTTTCCATTATTTTGTTCCTTATAAGACTCCCAAGCTTCTGGCCTCCTCAGAGCCCTGCTCCAGTATCTCTCTATCCTCCCTGCCAGGCTGCCTTCCCTACAACCTGTGAAGACGATCAAATGTTTGGCTTCTCCCTTTCACTACTAAAATTCTCACGAGCCTAGGGGGACCAGTCACAGGATTAAGCAGTACTAGGTTACCAGAATTGGGTTGAAAATTGTAAACGTTGGCCTCCTGAGCAAGGCAGAAGTAACCCAATGACTAGACCTGAAACAAAATGGCAGGGCCAGGCCCTGAGGGTGAAGGTGGAGCTCCGAGGGGCCTGAGTTGGCCCCATGGCCAGGGCAGGGGGAAGTCTTGGGGGAGGAGCACGTGGCCCCAGCTGTGTGGCAGCAGGAAAAAGGGCCAGGGTCAACCAAGGCTCACAGAAAGGGCCATCAATTCCCCTGCTATTCCAGGGCCTGCGGGAAGTCTGGGCACTCCTGTTGGAGATGCTCTAGCCTGAACATCTCTAGGGAGTGGGAAAACACCTCTCCTGGGGGCCCGTTTCATCTTTGGTGGGGAGGGGGGTTCTTTTTATTCTGAGTCAAATTCTGTTCTGGAGCCACAGAGAAGTCTAGACTCCTTTTTGATATAATAGCTCTGCAAAAGTATAATAATATTATGAAAAATCTTTTTGAGTTTTTTTTTTTTTTTTAGACAGGGTCTTGCTCTGTTGCTGGAGTACAGGGATGTGATCATAGCTCACTGTAACCTCAAACTCCTGGGCTCAAGTGATCCTCCTGCCTCAGCCTCCTGAGTAGCTGGGACTCCAGGTGCTCACCTAA
>CAUYON010067412.1:0-90656 GCA_963573935.1 Arctocebus calabarensis | reverse complement strand
ATAGTGATCAAGAAAATGCCATGAAGGCTATCTGTAACAGTACAATGAAAACATTTCTGAATGTATATGAATCATGCCCTATGATTGCACCAATGTACAGAATTATGATTCAATAAAATTATAAAAAAAAAAAAAAAGTCTATACTTCCCAGAGCAACTTACTGATTCAATGCCATCCCTATTAAAATACCAACATCCTACTTTCAAGATATGGAAAAAATGATTTTGCCTTTTTTATGGAACCAGAAAAAACCCTGCATAGCTAAGGCAGGTTTTAGTAATAAAAACAAAGCCAGTGGTATCACCATACTAGATTTTAGGCTGTATTACAGAGCCATAGTAGTCAAGACAGCATGGTACTGGCACAAAAATAGAAACATAGATTCTTGGAATCGTATAGAAAACCTGGAAATGAAACCAAGAAATTACAGCTATCTAATCTTCGACAAACCAAATAAGAGCATATAATATATAATATTAATTGTCTATTTTTTGAGACTTTGGAAAAAAGAATAAGAAGTTAACTGATGACTTCATACTGAGCCACAGAGTCAAAATATTCTATAACAGACATACTCTTATTTGACAATGTGAACGTTACTTTCTTGGTATTATTTTTATTAATATTGCTTCATATTTTGATGCAGTAATCATCTGTTCTCTTTTCTGAATGTATTTGTCTTTGTTCATTCTTTATGTGGTTTTTGTTTCTAGTGCTTATCTTAAACATTGTTATTGTTATTAAATTTTAAGCCTTTTAAATTCTGTGAAGGCAAAAAGTGGAAACCTAATAAACATATGTATATGTAAAAATAAAATAAAATTTAAAAAAAAGAAGACAACTGTAAATTTTATTTTGATTTCTTCCTATGTGATAAGTTGCTTTCCTTTACTGTTTTCAAGTGTTTCTTTTTGACTTTCAAAAAGTTTGAATATGCTGTTTCTAGGTGGGAACCTTGTGTTTATTCTACTTGGGGTTTGTCAAGTTTCTTGAGTGTATAGATCATTTATTCTCTTTAAATCTGATAAGTTGTGGATTATTACCCAATTTTTTGCCACTTCTTGTCTCACCTCTCTTTTTGGAATCCCAATTGTACTTATGTTGTTATGTATCATCTTGTCCCCAAATCTCTAAGTTTCTACTTTGTCTTGAAATGTTTTTGTTGTTCATCAGATTGAGTAATTTCTATTTCTTTCTTCTGCAATTTCAAATCTATTATTGAATTATTTAGTAAAATTTTCATTCCAGTTAGTGTAGTTTTCAAATCTATGATATCCATTTTTTTATAATTTCTACTTCTTTACTGAGACTTCCTATTGTTGAGTTATTGTCATGCTATTTTCCTTTTATTTTTTAAACATAATTTTTAAAAATTTTGAGCATTTGAAAAATTGGTACCTTGAAGTCTTTTTTTGCTACACTGGCATCTGACTTCACTCAGACAATTTTAGTTACTGAAAATAAAGAAGAAAGGTAAATAATTTTTTTATTTACTAAAATTAACTTCTTTTCCTCCCAGGAGAATGGGTCATACTTTCTTCTTTCTCTGTATCCCTAATTTTTGTTATTATTGTTGAAAACTGGACAGTTTTGATAATACATCACAACACTGGATTTTGCTTTTTCTGCCTTGTGAGTTCTCATTGTTGCTGGTTTGCTTTATTTTGTTGACATAACTTGTCTGAACTTAATCATGGCACATGGTTTGAAGTCTGAAGTCACCTCATGATTTTCTTTTTCAAAGTTCTATTTTTATTTTTTTATCTTGAGTCCTAGAGGTCACCAATTTGCCTGCATAGTGGTTGGTCAATCATTGGTCAGATGTTTGCCCACATACTTAGTTATAGACTGAATGTTTCTGTCTTCTCAACATTTTGATGCTGAAATCCTAACCCCAGTGTGATGGTAGTAGGGGGTGGGGCCTCATGAATGTGATTAGTATCTTTATAAGAAGAGATATGAGAACTTGATCTCTCTTTCGGAAGAGTGCCCTCACCAGGCACGGGCTCTTCTAGTACCTTGATCTTGGATTTCTCAGCATCCAGAACTATGAGAAGTACGTGTCTGTTCCTTAAGCCAACCAGTCTGTGGTATTTTGTTAATAGGAATCTGAACTTGCCCCAAGTTGTACACAAAGCTAGTACATCTATCCTCTCTTGATTCTTCTGTGTGTGGGTTGTGGAGTACATTAAAAATTCTAGCATTTTTCAAATTTTCCCTGTTTCTTATTTTCTTCCATGCTCTCCAGATATTTCCTGCATTGGCATATAGCCACCCAGTCAGCATGGATGTTTGGAGAGTTTGTGTCCCCTCTGTTCTCTTTTGCATGTGTGCAGGCTCCCAGTCTTATATATCATGGAAGTGACATCACAGCACATTTGCCACATAATGTAATACATTCATGGGGTGGGCATATCATCATCTTTGATATCACTTTCTATTGGTTAGAAGCACATCCTAGCTAGGTACTCCTCACACTCAAGGAGACGGAAGATGAAGTCAGGGGATGGATACCAGCAGAGGAGAATTATTGGGAATTGCTTTTGATTCTATCCACCACACAAAGAAAGGTTGTTGCAGACCACAGTGCTTATATATTCTATGGCAGGAGGTGACAAGGCATAAACCAAGGAGCTTTTCAGAGGATGATTGACTCTCTAAACTATTCAGAGAAATAACCTAAATTTTAACTGTGCAAGGATAGTGAAGAGACAATGAAATTTTAGAAACTTAGGGTTTGATGACATGGAAAAGGCTTATTAAAATAGGGGAAGAGAGGAACAATAGAATGCTGAAGCTATTTTTGAATGAAAGGAAGGATCAAAGGATTTGTCAAAGGAATAATGAGATGGGATGAGAGCCCTGGATTTTTGGACTGTCTCTATAAAATTTTCTTAGGCTATGATTCTCTCATGAACTATTCTGGCAATATTAGCTTGCAAATTCATCGATTTATATATTTTTCATATTTATATATATTTCAACATGGGGCCAATGAAATAAATTAACTCAATGTTTGGGACCTCATGTAGATCGAATTTCAATCTGTGCTTGTTAGTAGTTAATTGAAATGAGAATTATGGGAGTTGAAAGTGCCAGGGAGTGACTTTATTACCTCTTTAGCTACATATTTGGATAGTTGGAGCATATTATTGTGTCCCCAAATCTTGGATCTTCTAATTAGTGCCTGACATGAAGTTTTGTGCTTGTCTTATTTAACTTTTCCTTCAGGAAATTTATTCCTATAAAAAGTTTTCCCTAGAGCAGAAAAAAAATTGTAATAATTAGACTAAAATGTGGATTCCAGGGATTAGTGATGCAATTTTAAGTTAAAAAAAGAAGTGAAAATATATTTGGTTTTGGACAGATGGATTTGTATTTTCAAGAGTTTTAATTTCCTGAAACAAAAAGAATTCCAATTAAAGAGGCTTATTTTAGCATGGATGTCCACAACATTGCAACAAAAATACTTTGAATATATTCAAATAACAAATGATAGTCTTTTAAACCATGACATTTTTTTCTTGAAAGACTAGAATTCAGTTTAATAATGATAATAGATATCAAGAAATGGAAACATGAAATCTTCATGATATACTTCATAATCTGCTGCATTCTAACTTAATCCAATTCCTTGGATTTTTAAATTTAAAAAGGAGATTAAATTTCTTGGTATTTCATTAAGGACACCAAAGACAAGAAAACCATCTCACTTGTGTTAGCACCAATCTGTGTCCACAAGGCTCACATTAGAGCAGGTTGGGCTGGAATAGACTCTGTTGTCTGCTGAAAATGGACTCAGAGCTCTTTTTTTATTCTAAAGTTCATGTTCATGTCCCATCATAGAACTCAGGGCAACAGACAGCATCCTTGTGGAGGACCTTCACTTGTGCTTCTCTTCTGGTCACAACTTACGGGACTGAGAAATTCCCAGGCCTCACATAGAAGTCTGTGCCTTGCCTGAAGCTTCAAATGGAGATGAAGCTGTGTTTAGCATTAGGCACAAAGATCACAGCTCATCAACCTGCAACTTGCTAGTACAAATACAGGAACATTTCAACAAAGCACCAATCAAAACCATCTGTGATGTACTATCACATAAGATTGTGAGAGAAGGACTGGATGGCCATCTTCCCATTACACTACAGAAGACCTGAGCCTGAATGAGGAGTGATACGCAGGAGGCAGAATGGTACCAACGGATGGAAGTTTGAAAGTGGTGGATTTTGGATATCCTGGCAAAAAATTATCTTTAACACTTAGAGCAGTTCAACAATGGTTGGGGATGTGTAGAGGGTAATGAGCTGGCTGTTGAAGAAGAAGCTGCATCACTATTTGTCAGGGATGCCAGAGACAAGCACTGTCCCATTAAAAACATAAAGTGAGCTGTATATGTGATTTTTAACTGCACAGTAGCCGCACTAAAAAGGGAAGAAATGTAAAACTGACTTTCATAATATATTCTATTTAACCCAAGATATCAAAAATATTTTAGTTCAACATATAATCAACATAGAAAAATTGTAAGTGAGCTATTTTACCTTTTATTTGTAGTAAGTTTTTAAAATCTAGTGTTTGTTTTGTACTCATAGCACATTTCAATTTTGACCTGGCACATCCCACCTGCCTCAAAGCAACATCTGGGTAGTGGCTGCCACATTGGACAGCATAGCTATTGACAGTGGTGTTAGAGCATCCTGTGGGTCAAGAGAGTCACTGATATAATTGAAAAGAACAATGAAAGTTTTAGCAAGAAAAAGAAAGTTTATTACCAACTGGCACAGCAAGCCAGGCCCCATTCTACTGACTGCAGGCTCCATGGAAAGCACGGTTTTGGGTTTTATACATAACTTTAAGGAGTATCAGCTGCTTCTCAGAAATCTCCCAGGTTCTTAATTAACTCTGTTCTCAAAACAACCCACCTGCAAGGTCTTGAAAACAACCCTCCTGCAAGTTGTTATAAACAACCAATTCGCAAAGTCTTAATCAGCCTCATTCCCATTATAGCCCAGGTCAGCCTGACCTAAAACAATCCAAAATAGCCTAACCATATCCGTCATCCACCTTGCTAATATCTAGCTAACTGCCAACAGTGTTCCTGCAGATGGTGAGAAGATTGGGCTAGACGACTTCAAAGGTCCCTTTCAGTTAAAAACTCTAAGGATCTAAGTAAACAGAAAATAAACACTCAGAAGCTAAGAGACCATGCAGGTGCTCAAAAATCTTTGAAGAAGAAGTGGTACTGATAGGAGAAATTCTCCTCAAACTGATTTAAATGAACAAGAGCATTTATTGACTCATGTTGAAAAGCCCAAGAGAGTCAACTTTCCGCTTGTTGTCCTCTATCTGGGCATGTTTCTCTTTTTCACAGCCCAGTACTCCTCTTGGGTATGTGCTCTCTACGAGACAGCACCATCCTCTATAGGTGTATGCCCTCCTAACTCAGCAGCCTTGGAGGGGAGAATTTATCTTCTCCAAGAGTTTAGAATCATTGACCTGCATTTCAGGGACCAGCTTACTTCACATCACTATTCCTAAACCAATTACTGGGTATGGGGGAAGGAACATACTGATTGGCAATTCCTGAGTCTCATGTCCAATCTGGCGGCTAGCGGCTAGTGGGGTCAGCCCCACCCTAATGAGGACCCACCATTACCACCCAGAGGGAAAAAGTAAATGTATAACTCTTTAAAAGCAATTGAGGTGCTATTATCAAAAGTTGACGGTATGGAAGCTGGCAAGCAGGGAAGAGAGATGTTCACTATTCCTTACTGAAGTACACGCTGTCAAGTCTAATTAGTGGTAACTTGGTCAACAACCTACTTTTTCTGGCTTTTCTCAATCCTTCTCACTTGTGCTTTCTGGGAGCACCTCCTAAATCAATGATCTGCATACAAGTCCATATTTCAGCACCTGGTTCAGGGAAACTGAAACTATGATACCTCTTACTTCTGAATTTCAAAGGGAATTTGAAATGTCTTTAATATCTCATTGGAAGCCAACTCCGAAGGTAATTTTTATCAGAGTGTCAGAATACAGAGACGATGTTAGGCAGACATCCTATAAAGTCTGAGTACCTGTTAGTTCCGCCACTTGTTAGCTGTATGACTTTGGGTAAGGTCAACAGCAATCTCCTGCCTTTATCTTATTTACAAAATGAGGCTAATGATAAAATTAGTAGGAGGAACATTAAATTAGTTAATATTTATAAAGTGCTTAGAAAAATGCCTGCACATGATTGCTTTCAGGTAATTATTCTTTTCTTTTCTCTATGTTTTTCTGATAACCAAACATCATCATGGTAGGACTATGTCAAAATGTCTTACATCTGTTAATTGAGATACAGAATCTACCTGGCTCAGTGATTGGCCAAAACTAAATATTCAATATTGTTGTTGATAACTGTTATACTATGGTAATAAAAGAAGATTAAAATCATTTGCAAAGTAGCTCTGGAACAATTAAAAAACAAATGTTTTGGCCTGACTTGGTAAAACTTTAATTGCATTTTTCAAGAACATTTTAAAAATGATAATAAGATAATTTAGTTAAATGTTAATCTCAATACTAATCCTATAGAAATAAGTCCTGTGCTGAAGTAGAATATAAAATATTGAGTTTAATATGATAGATGAAATAATTTTATTTCTTAGTAACTATATATGTGTGTGTGTGTAGTTATAATTATATTTTGACAATTTATACATATATGGTACTTAGTACATGTTTACTTGACTATGACATAAAGCTTACTTTTAGTCAGTTAAATCTAATACAATCATCTACAACATTGAGACAGATTTTTGAGGTAAACCAAATTAGTATGATTAGCTTCTTATATAAAGGTACTGAATTTTTATTAACTCATCCTTTCTTACAGCCTAGCCGCTATGCAAATACAAATTCTGGCCCGGTAGTCAAGAAAAAAGATCAAAACTGAATTTACGATGTCTACTACAGGAAAAAAGAATCAAAATGACAGCACACTTCTATAGCAGAGACAGGAGAATTCTGCTTAGGCAGCAGATTTTAGTATAAGACACTGAAATTTATAATTGCATTTGTATGCTTCAATTGCCCTATTAGTTTTCCATGTTTTCCCTGAAGCCAGTGTAGTTTCATGTTCACATGTAAGCATAGAAAAATGTTTCAAAGCCCCACCTAAATGCCCCTCTTTTACTTTGGGCTATCATTCCTGTAAATGGGAATAGTTTGGAAAATGATTTGTTTTCTCTGTCTAGTACATGTGTGATACAGAAATCTCATAATTTGAGGATTCTAGCTTACACTGAAATTGTCAAATAGGCATAATTTGCAAAATGACTGTTTAGAACTCTAATATTTTCCCAAGTATGTGTTTAAAATACACTTATATCTTAAGAGGGTGCCAAAAATGTATACATATTTTAAGAAAGGAAAAAAAAATATTAAAATTGTAAAACTCAATCTATACCAATAACAAAAGGTGAATACAAATCACATTTGACTTTTGCAAGGTGCTGAAATGTGATTTTTATCCATCTTTTGTGATAGGTATATGCTGATTATTATAATTTTAATACTTTTTTTATTTTTTTATTTTTTCATTATATGAAATAGAATTCTATGGAGACAGATAGTAGATTAGAGATTTTTTTTTTTTGAGACAGAGACTCAAGCTGTCACCCTGGATAGAGTGCTGTGACATCACAGCTCACAGCAACCTCTAATACCTGGGCTCAAGTAAGTCTCCTGCCTCTGCCTCTCAAGTAGCTGGGACCACAGGCGCCCACCACAACGCCCGGCCATTTTTTGGTTGCAGCCGTCATTGTTGTTTGGCAGGTCCAGGCTGGATTCGAACCCGCCAGCTTAGGTGTACGTGGCTGGCGCCTTAGCCCGTTGAGCCACAGGCGCCGAGCCTAATTTTAATACTTTTAATACAGTATTTTTCTTTTGCCCTCTGTACCTTACTTTTTTCCCTATGTTTTAACAAATACAAATACTCAATAAATACAGTGTTTTTGAGATACATAGAAACCATGTTTGATGCTCCCTCTCTAATCACTGACCATTGGGCCTTGGATAAGATATTTATTTTCTTTATCTTTTAGTCTGTTCGTGTGTAAATTAGGAATAATAAAATCTACTTCACATTATTTTTATGACGATTACACAAGATAACACTTCAAAGAAAGATCCAGGTACATAGAATATGTTCTAAATGATAAATATGAATAATTATAATCATTTTTTGCAACCGAACCTTACAACACAGTTCCCTGTTTATTTGAATTAGTTTAGCTCATTAATTAAAAGCTGTGTATATCTTGAAAATTTTAATTTTTTGTGTTTCATCGTCTGTAGGGCTTCCTGGTTATCTTTACTATTTACTAAGTAATAATTATGCATTACAAATATTTCCTTGAATTTTATAAATCAATTTAAAATGAAAGAGCTAGTTACATTAATCGATCTAAATAAAGAATACCACTTCCCCATAGCTTTCTTGTTAGCAATTTTATTTTTAGTCCAATGTGAATGGCTGATATTGTGGTAATTGCTTGAAGCCCTTATGAGATGACAATCAATTTTGAGTCATTGGAATGGCATAGTTTTCCAGTCTGAGAAGGCATAGCTTCTACTTTTAAATAATGCTTCTTTTAGGCTGACAATATATCTAGAAAGATTTCCTTAATGGTTGAAACTATTTAAAAAAAAATCCATGTTCATTCTGTATTTCTCTTATAAGTTGAGAAGACATTAAAGTTATCAGTGGAATAGAATCCCTGGACTCTCATTTCGGTAACCAGTAGCATCACTACCCTATTGCTCAAATCCATAACTTATCTCCATTCATTTTTCTTCCTTTTCCTTACCTACCACTTCCTCTCTTCCTGCAAGAGCTATTGTGTAGGCATTTATATTTCTACCATTACCATCCAAGTCCAAGATACCATCTTCTCTCCTGTGGTCTAATTGGTTTATTTTTTTCCTACTCTTTTTCTTTTCAATCCATTCCCTGAGCAGTTCCAAAGTCACTTTCACTCTTCTGGTTGAACAGAGCAACAGTCTTAGAATCAAACTCAAATTCTGCCTCACATCTTTGTTAACCCTACTTGCTTCTCTGATTTCATTTGTAGTCACTCTTTCCCTTACTCTCCAAGCTCTGGCCATATGAATCCTTGTTTACTCTAGAATATTCTTAGCCTCACTCTTCAAATGAGGTCTAGTGTATCTCAGTTCAAAAGCCACTTTCTAAGAGAAGCCTGCCTGAGCTACTCTGCTTGAGTATTGACTCAAGCAATTGAATCATTTACAATCATGAAGTTCTTCTTTTTTCTTTTTTGGTAGCTATTAGAGGAAGTTTTGAGCAAAATTTTTCTTCTCCACAATCTTGCTACCAGAAATCAAATAAGTCTCAGTGTAAACTCTGCCTCATACACACCAAAATTTATTAGAAAATAGCATAAAACTAGTCACAACCTCTTGTAAGCTCAATGAAATGCCATCTCTCTGTTTTTTTGGCAATCTGAAAAGCTGCTTCTGACAATATTCTAGTAGCAAGATGCGGCCATGTTTCCACTCAGAGTCAGGCAATAGAATCCTGAAGAATCTGAACCAAGGACTGGTCAGAACACAAATCCTGGAGCCCACTCCAGAGCATGGAGGGCCCGCGGCAATAGATTCTGACTCTATGGGTGCGGAGCAGCCAGCTGTGCCCCAAGAATATTTCTAGCCAGGGCGGCACCTGTGGCTCAGCGAGTAGGGCACTGACCCCATATACCGAGGGCTGCGGGTTCAAACCCGGCCCTGGCCGAACTGCATCAAAAATTAGCTGGGCACTGTGGTGGGCACCTGTAGTCCCAGCTACTTGGGAGGCTGAGGCAAGAGAATCACTTGAGCCCAAGAGCTGGAGGTTGTTGTGAGTTGTGACTCCACATAACTCTACTCAGGATGATAAAGTGAGACTCTGTTTCCACAAAACAAACAAACAAACAAACAAACAAAACAAAACAAACAAACAAAAAGAATATTTCTAGCCAATTCATACAACTTGAGAACCATTCATTTCACCAACGTAAAACTGTTTCTAGTATCCAGTGTGCTAAGTAAACACTTTCTGATGTTGATCAAAGAATAGATGCTAAAGGCTTTTAGCAGCTTCCCCTGATGTGGGATTTTGCTTAGTGTTTTCAACTGCAAATGGCCCTTCTGATTGGGGACTATAAGTGTGAACCCACCTTGACAGACCTACCTCCCTCCCCCACCCAGAATATGTCACAAAACTAGTACACACACACAACACATGGTTTAAAATAAATCAGAGCACAGAACGTACACTGTCAATCTTTCGTGGCATGGTTATCTTTCCTCCATGTGACTGTGGAGTCAGCACAAGTAGTTCACTTACTTTGGCTTACCGGTGCAAAAACTCTCACAAGCCAGTGGTTTTATGAATTGAGAGCTGTATTGAGAGCTTGCCTCACACGTAATAAGCTCTCAATGCATTGAGGTGCATTAAAAGTTTGTTATGTCTGAGGCAAGGCGTTAAGGCTCTTAGGGTAAGAAAAATTAAAAAGATATATATTCCAAGGCAAACTCACTAGGAGAACTAGAAGAAACAATAGGAAGTCAGCGACAGTAGAACAGAATGGCTAGGAAGTGCTCAGCAATATGACATTGCCCATTACGAGTCAACTCCTCCCCACCCTCCTCACCAACTCCAGAGGCTTCCTGTGTCCCAGTGAGGAAGGGGTTCCTGAGAATGCACCAGAACAGCTGCAGAAGAACTCAGCCTCCAAAGATAAGAAAGAAGTTTAAGAGACACGCTAAACAGAAATAACCTCGAAGAGACTATATAACAAATAATATCACTCTGGTTCCTTAAGAAATACAATCATTAATTTTTTTATGACTTATTTTGTCTACTAACTAAAAATTTCCCATGACCTAACAGCTATATCGATAACTCTGCATATGTCTTGTTAGAATAGTATAGAAGAGCTTTGTGGGAATGCCTCGGGAGCTCAGTGCTTAGAGGCTCAGGGCCTGCTGAGTTCCCTGCCAGCTAATACAATTCCTTCCCCTATACTCTTGGGGTGAGGGTCTGTTGGTTTCAATTCCACATGCATTCCATTATTTTTTATGATGTGATCAAGTCAACGAAATGACTCACATTTACCTCCCAGTGACCACCTGTTCCTCACTCCCTCTTTCTGTAATGTTACTGGACTTTCGCTTGTCACCCTGGCTCATTGCCTTTGGGATTCATCAAATTAGTGACCAAGTTCTCCTTCTTTGATCTCTGTCTGATAATGGGTCTTTAGTTCCATTTTCCTCCTGGTCTAGTGGAGGCTTTCCTGATCTCTCCCCTACCTACAGGGCTTTTCTACCAACTCCAAATCTTTCCCGAATTATATCTGCTACCCACTTCAACTTCTTTAGGCACATTTCTGATCGGTCTACTCTCCTGATGAAGAACATTAGATTAGTTTCTACCTTTACTAAATTAAAATTGTTAAAATTAGAAAGTTTCAACTCTTAACCCTAACCATCTATGTTTAAATCTATAGGACCACCCACTCCAAAGTTTCTATATAATAGTTATACAGATTACAAAATATTATTATCGTAAGGGTATTACGTTGAATACGATTTTATGAAAATAAACATTTATATGAAAACTAAAAATTTAAGTCATAATCTTGATGGGTCAGCCATCAGCCAGTTATTTTCACTTTTTGTCTGACATTTGGCCTGGAATGTGTCTGACTACTTGATAAAGACACAATACTTTTCTTTAAAAAAGACACTTTGTGTCTTCATTGTTTGTGTTGGAAAAGTGAATGTGAGTAATCATATCTATACTAATAAGAGTGTTAGAATTTAAAGACTCCTTAGGGACAATATTTTAACAACTTTATTGTTTATTTCCAAATAATGTGCAGATCTGAAATAAATCTATGATCTCAAAAATTAATATTGGGATTCTTATAAGTTCTTTAGCATAATTTTTTTTTCTTTTGGATAATTTTGTCTCTAGTTTCCCTTTCCCAGTAGCTCCTTGCAAAGGGGGTGATTTCTAATGGAAAGAGCAAGGCAGGGGAGTTCTTTATTGCAAGCGAGTCGGTAGGTTTAAAATGCACATAAACCTAAAAACATATTAAATATTAAAATTTAGAGAAAAATGAAGTCAGTACTTATCTTGTGTTCAAACCTAAAATCTGTCAGTCTGGCCCTTTCTCCCAGCCGCCCTGTAGGGTGGGTCCCCTACTCCTCTTGCGCGTGCAGGGTGGACGGTGCTTGTGGTCACCTCCCCTTGCAGTCACTTGCCACATTTCAGTGGTGTTTTCAGATCTATCATTTGATTTCCATTTCCAATGATACCTCAGATCTTTTCTTTATACTTTTCTAGTATCTTGCTGAATGTTCCCCTTTAAAATTTGGGAGTGCAGTTTTTAATTATTGAAAATATTTTTAAAGTTTTATTATGAAATCATTTCAGACATAGGAGAAATTTGGAAAAATAGTACAAAAGATTCCCATATTCGGCAGATTGCTCACATGGTAGCATCTTACACAGCCACAGTATAATTAAAAAAATCCAGGGAACTGACACTGGAACAAATCTATTATCTCATCCACATACTTTATACAACTTCCAATACTCATCTCACTAATGTCTGTTTTTTGGTCTGGGATCACAAGTTTTACTTTGTTGCCACGTTTCCTCAGTTTCCTTTCATTGGGAAGATGAAAAGTCTTTGTTCTCTAGGAGTTCCTTTGTTTGGTTGTTGATGTTTTTAATAGCAGGATTTCTCAGAAACTTTAATATGCTAATTTACATAATGAATCTCCAAGGAGTGAATCTAACATGATGTTAGTGAAACTTACATCACCATGGAGGCCTTGTTGAGGGTCAGTTTGTAGAAGAGGCATATTCCATACTCTGGGGATTAAAGTCTGAGAATATTCTAATATCGAATCCATCCCTGCACATGCTGTCAGAAGAGCCTTCTGAATTCACAGTTCTATGCATGCCACTTGTTTACAAGCGGAAAATTAGCTCTTTATTTCAGTTGGGGTAAAGGTAAAAAGCCTTAACTTGATATTCAAGCCCCTCTATGACTGTCATCTACCTTCTTTCCAGCGTTAAGCCACTATCTCTGTGCATATGCCCTTTGCTCAAGCCAAAGTAAACTGCTGATTATTTCCTTGATTTCGTACTGTTATTTCTTGGCTTATGTTGTCTTTCTGCACAGAATTCCTTTTTCTTTCATTCGAGAGTGAACTCTTTAGAGAGAAGTTATATAGTACAACTTCCCTGGTCCCTACGTGCTCCTATGAGCCCCAACCGCACTTAGAAATTAATTTTAGAGCACTCACTTTCTGTTCTAGGTTATGGTCCTTTTATTTTTTATTTTATTTATTTGTTTATTTTTGAGACAGAAACTTACTCTGTCACCTTGGGTAGAATGCTGTTGTGTCATAGCTCACGGCAACCTCAATTTCCTGGGTTCCAGAGATCCACTTGCCTCAGCCTCCCGAATAGCTGGAAGTACAGGCACCTGCCACAATACTTGGCTCGAGATAGGGGTCTCACTCTTGCTGAGGCTGGTCTCAGACTTGTGAGTGCAAGTGACCCACTGGCTTTGACCTCCCAGAATGCTGGAATTACCGAGGTGAGCCACCAGCCTGGTTACAGACCCTGATTGCCTGATCTCCCCTAAAAGACTGACACATACTTTGGCAGGACCATGATGAACTTGGCTTTGTTTAGTTGACCTCCATCCTTTCTTCCTCACTCTCTTAAGCTCAGTGCTTTGTGCAGAGTAGGGGCTTACGGAGCACATTTCCTGAATGAATAGAACTGCCTGTTCTCTTTTAGAAAGAAGGTAAAAAGTGATGTCAGATTTTCTTCACGGAACTTATATAAACTTGGTCTTTTCAATGGGAAAGCTTAAATATATTTGAATTAACTCCTGTTACTATGAATAACTACTTTTTTCAACCAAATAGTTATTAAACCCAGGGTTAAAAATGAGAAGTCTGCCAACACCTGAATGACTTAAAACTACCCTAAGTAATTGAAGTAAGATATCAATAAAATTACATTTCTGTCTCTGATGTTTTCATAATCTACAGTAATAACATTTTTCTTGATCATTAAACACGTCTCAGATTCTCTATATTAATGCCTTTAGTGCTAGATATGGTTTCTAATTAACCTTTGAATTTCTCTGATGAAACTTTATTTAAGTCTACCACATGTTATAACTTGCTTTTTCATTTAATAATCGATGTTTAGATGCTTATTTGAAACTAGTAGGGCAGTAATAATTTATGAAGACAGACAACCATGTCTGTCTGGGGTAATCATGGGCATTAGGGCCTGAAGACTGAATCTGCTAACAGGAAATGATATGGAATCTGTGACTGGAGACAAATGTCTATGATAACTAATTGACATGTAGAGTAAAACCCAACAATATACACACAATTATGGATAGCGTTATGACATATAAACTATGAACTTTCACATGCTTTGAATTGCTAAAACTTATAAATGCTGTGGACAAGAGATAAACAACACTGATGATAGGTTTATAGAAGACCAAACATTTATATAAGAGCTGTGGATTATTATCTGCAATCTAGATATTTCAAAAAGATAGATGCATGATGTTATGTAGATAAAATACATGGTAGTTTACCTGTGTTACACTTATAGTTTTTTCAGTGGGCAGGTGAGAGCTATCCAAATCTGAAGTGTAGTTCTGAAAATTTTGCTAAATATTATGCATACATTTATAATGGGCACAAATATCAAAAGTAAATATATGATTATTATCTAGCCATAATAAGGAAGGAAGTTCTGATGAACAATACATGGAGGAATTTGAAAACATTATGTTAAGTGAAGGAAACCATAAAAGACCATATTATGTGATTTCATTTCTGGGTTATTTGCACTATTGGCAAATCTATAGATACAGAAAGTAGATTAGTAGTTGCTTATGGTTAGGGGGATAGAGAGCCTAGGCCATGACAGATAAGTGATGGGGGTTTCTTTTTGTGTTAATGAATATGTTCTAAAATTGACCATAGTGGTTGTTGTACACACCCATGAATATACTGAATGTTATTGGATTGCATGCCTTAAAATGGTGAATAGTGTAGTATATGAGTTGTGTTTCAATTAGACTGATGAAAGTATGCCTGTTTTACAGAAACTATACTGCAGAGACATGAATACAGAGAAAGAAATGGCTTAAAATATAGTTCATCAGATACTAGAAGCCCAAACAATTTTATTGACCAAGTGTACTCTAATTGCTTAACATAGATACTTGCACCAAAGCCTTGTGAATATTGTTGACATGGCAATACTTCCTCCACAACCACAAACCCCTCTGGATATTTGGATGATTCAATAAATGATTCCTTGAGTGAGTAAACTTTAGACAAACTGTTGCTTCAGTTTTTTTGAGGGTGGAACTGAATATAGATAGCAGAGATGTGTGTAGGGGGCAACTCGACCTAAATCTTTAATACTTTTAAGTAGTGCTTAAAAGTTGCTCAAAATTTGTATAGGCAGAAGTCATTTATTTTATATAAAAATATCTTCTCTGGGAAAAAGGGTAAGTCTGGAAATAATTTGAGGCAGGAGAGGTTGATCATAATTTCATTCCTCTTACCAGCATCAAGAAAGCCCTGGCAAGTAAAGAAGAAACAAACAAACAAATAAAAAAAGTGAAGCCAATTTATATATCATATTATGAATGTTGAAATCGTCATTTGTTTAAAAACAAAAAAGTGGCTGGGAGATGTTTTCAAGGGTGAAAGGAAACATTTTGAACTAGCCACTTCACAAACCTTTTAACTATCAGATATCACTGTACTCGTATTGTTACTTTTAAATATTGGAGCTGCCAGGTAAAGGTCAACTCAACAGGAGATTCATAGCCTTACAGATCCAATAGAGTTTACCACTGAACTTGGCGAAGGGAAATTGGAGGTCATCTTTTCTCATATGATGAAGAAGCTCAGCAAAGTGGTTAAGAGCATTGACTCTGGACATGCGTTTGAGTTTGAGAGCCACCTTCCCTGGGAGATATTGCACAAATTACATGACTTCTCTGTGTGTCTCAATTTCCTCATCTATAAAATGACTATAACAACACCTACCTCTTGCATAATTTTGAGAATTAAATGAGTTCATATTTGCAAAACACTTAGAGCAGCTCCAAGTATATACTAGGAGTTTGTTAAATAAATGCAAATATTAACATAAAAATTAAACAGTCTTTTAACTATAGTTACATTTTTTGGAGAGGTACCATTAAAAGCAATTGGGACTTGTTGAAAAAGCTTGAATTTCACTTCTCTTTTGACTTGAATTTTTATGCTATGTGAGCGTAAGTTACTGAATTAGCAATAGTATTATCTGCTCCTGTCATTGTGCAATTTACACATTGAGCAGATGCCACAGATATCCAGGCAGCCTTTGAGAAAAATGATTCCCCAGGGTACTTGTAGTTCAGCATTACTTTTTGTCCTTCTCTATTGAATTTTTATTTATTTTTAAGCTGGATGTGTCTGAGATGAAGGGCAGAGAACTGATGGATGTTGAGGTGACCAGAGTTACCATGCAAAGGACATGGGGATGATGGAAAACCAATTTTCAGAGCTCTGTGACCCCAGCTCTGACCATGGTGACAATTGCCAAAGATGTTAGAGAATGAGACTTGTCACCTATCAGGCATGAAGAATAACACATCGACAGTGAGGATTCAAGAAAACATACATGTAAAATTAGCTCCAAAGACAGATCAATGAGGTGAATTTTAAAGACCTTTTCAAGGGTTAGAGATCAGGACTTTTCTACCAGTTATAGAAATAAGCTCCTTCAAACATATATATTTATTTCTTATTTATTTATTAACATAAGTGTATGGAACCATGTTTACCAGCAAATAACTAACATTGAAGGTTAAAGAGTCCTCGAATTGCATACTAATTATGATTGACCTATTGACCCCTGAGTAGTCCACTAAAATGGAATGTCTAATAACTAAGTTTTAAGAATGTCTCCAAATGAAGTATTATGAGAAGGGAAGTATTATATTTAGGATTACTTAATAATCTAAGGAAAACAACCATAACATCTATTCTATTCTTCTATATAAATCTTGTGATTAACTGTGTTATTTAAAATGTGATACACTAACAAACAGTTTTTGGGAAAAGATATCCATAATTCTACTTTTTTTTTTTTGTATTTTAACTTTCTTTGTTGAATCCCCTTTTTGTTTTGAGACTGAGTTTCACTTTGTCACCTTTTGTAGAGTCCTGTGGTGGCACAGCTCACAGCAACCTTAAACTCATGGGCTTAAGCAATCCTCTTGCCTCAGCCTCCTGAGTAGCTGGGCTACCGGCAACTGCCACTATGCCTGGCTAGTTTCTCTTTTCTATTTTTAGTAGAGATGGGGTCACACTCTTGCTCAGGCTGGTCTCAAACTCCTGACCTCAAGCAATGCACCCATGTCAGCCTCCTATCTTGAATACTATTTTTAATTCATAAAAACCTTTTCATATATATGATCTTAAAAATTAACATAGCTATTAATTTTGATCTATCATGTTGATGTACTATAAATTGTTATACTTTAATTGTCTGTGTTTACACATACCCAGATCTGTTATGAGTAGAACTGAAACAAACATCATGAAAGAAGTTATTTATTTTTGTTAAATAATTTTCTTTTCTTTTTTTTTTCTTTTTGAGACAGTTTCATTATGTCACCCTCGTTAGAGTGTTGTGGCATCACAGCTCAGAGCAAACTCAAATTCTTGGGCTTAAGTGATTCTCTTGCCTCAGCCTCCCGAGTAGCTGGGACTACAGGAGCCCGCCACAACGGCTGGCTATTTTTTTTGGTTGCAGTTGTCATCATTGTTGTTTAGCTGGCCTAGGCCAGGTTCAAACCCACTAGGCTTGGTGTATGTGGCTGGCGCCCTACCCACTGAGCATCAGGCACCACCTGTTAAATAATTTTCTTTGGTGAAATTGCGCTGAGTAGAGTTACAGGGACAAAAGCTATGGACATTTTAATGGTCCTTTCAATAAATAATTCCTATATCAAAAAGTGAATTGCACTTTTCTATGTGCTATTATTTCTAAAAGTTGCTAAATTAGTGAAAAGAATTTTTTAGTTTTTCTTTTTTTTTTTATTGTTGGGGATTCATTGAGGGTACAAGACACCAGGTTACGCTGGTTGCATTTGTTAGATAAAGTCCCTCTTACATTCATGTTTTGCTCCGAAAAGGTGTGGTACACACCAAGACCTCACCCCCCTCTCTCCTTCCCTCTCTCTGCTCTTCCTTTCCCCACTCTTGTTTTTCTTTTTTTATTATTATTTATTTTTTATTAAATCATAGCTGTGTACATTAATGGAATCATAGGATACAACGTGCTGGTTTTATATACAATTTGAAATATTTTCATCAAACTGGTTAACATAGCCTTCATTGCAGTTTCTTAGTTATTGTGTTCAGACACTTATATTTTATATTTAGTAAGTTTCACCTGTACTTCTAAGATGCGCTGTAGGTGTGGTCCCACCAATTACCCTCCCTCCACCCATCCTTTTTTAGTTTTTCGAGTTTAACTTCTACTAAGGTTACTATCAAGAATGATTATATTTTATCCTTTTGTTTACAACTTAGATTTTTTTCTCTTATGCAAACACATTTGTTCATATTGTTCTTGATTTAATTGCTAAATTTTCATGTTCATTAGTATTAATCTAAATGATCTCACCATGTATTATGGAGATTGACCGTTTGCTGTTCACGAGTGATGCATATATTAACATTACTTGTTTTATTTTAGTCTTGTAAGATTTTTTGTTTCAAATGTTTGGATATTCAATGAGTAAAATACAACACAGAATGAGATTAAATGGTAATAGAGATTCTTTAAGCAGAAATATTTTATGCATATTCTCTAGCAGGAAAAGAACACGCTTTATTTTGTGTTGCAATGTTTAACTACACACAGAGACACACACAGATTGTAGATCTGTGGCATTAAGTTCCAAGAATGAAAATCTGATTTGAAAATGCAACAATATAAGTGCTTATAATTTATCTGGATATAGTTTTAAATTTTCACCAGGAACTGTTTTCCTACCCACTTAATAGAACAAAGCAACTAATATAGACTAAACATGAATAATCGGTTCAAAATAAAGAAGCTCAGAACGAAGAGATTTAAAGGTGAAGCTATGGTCTTGGAACAGATTGACTTTCCTTTTTCCTATACTGAGTATCCTCACCAATCCAGACAAATACCATCTGCATCAGAAACAATTTGGAAGAACTATATTTTGCCATGTATAATGTATACCCTTTTGCTCATATTTTTGAGGGAAAAATAAGGATGCTGCATTGTACATGGGTAGTGCTAATTCTGTATCTATATAAACATTTTAAATTCTTTTATTTATGCATACATCTTGAAAGTGTAATTCTAGACAGCAGTAACAATATCTGTATGCAAAATAATATATTTGGATATAGTAATCAGCTTTGTGGCACTTACAATAAACTTGTAGTGAAAGCATTTTGGCCAACGAAGAACAATATATTTCTTTTTGTACATTTTGGGTGAGAACTAGCAATCTAGCTCATATTTTCACAAAAAGTATTGGAAAATCCCTTGGGAAATGTTGAAACAGATTTAATACACTGCAAGCTTTAAGCAAACAGTTATTAAATATGCTAAACAGCATATTGACGGGAGACAATTTGGACCTTATTTTACAGAGAGTATCATCAGATTATGGAAGAAAAGTGTCTTCTGATGCCAAGACAGAAGAAGGCGATGAGAGGAAATCCTCCAAAGTGGCTAGAGGTGGAGCAGGAGGTGAAGACCTGAATCCTGGAGCAGTGTCAAGCTGGGACCTCTGTTTCCACCAAGATGATACAGGAGAGGGGAAAAGGATTAAACAAGAAATAAACATGCATGATTTCTCTGGGACACCTAAATCTGCTGTAACTTTGTGAAGAAAAACTTCCAGCAGCCTGTGAGAGTCCAGTTTTGGAATTTCATTTGTATGTTATCAGTCTTTGAAAGACAACATTGCTAACGTTGAGCTGTCCCCAATCACCAAGAGGAGCTGTCCTCCTCACATGTGGACATCAAAGGAGCAAAGACCACGGCTGTCAGAACCAGTGGACACGAGGAAACACATTTCACTGCTGTTCTAGCCTGTCGTGCAGATGGGATGAAGCTACCACCTGTGATCATCTTTAAAAGAAAGTCTTTCTGAAAGAAAGTCCAAGCGGAGTTATTGTCCACGTGCATTAAAAAGGATGGAGGAAAGAGGAAGGCATGAAAATCTGGTGTAACAAAGTCTAGTCACAAAGGCCTGGATGGTTGCTTAAAAGAACAGCTTTGCCTGTTTTTCATCACTTCAAAGCCCTTGTTATACCAAATGCAAAAGCAGCTGACTTGGGAACTCAACTTGCTGTGCTAGCTGGAGGGCTCACCAGCCAACTGCAGCCTCTTCCCGAGTCAGTGAACGAGCCTTTTAAGGCCCTGATGAACAAAGACTGGAAGCCTGGATGCAGTCAGCTGGCAATGATTTAACACCTACAGGAGGAACCAAGACAGTGTCCATCCCCCAGGTTTGAGATTGGACCCTAACATCATGGAATAATGTCAAGAAGGAAGTGGTTGTGAAATTGTTGAAAAATGCAGCATCAGCAATGGTGTGGCTGGAACTGAAGACAATGAAATTTACTGGGATGAGGAAAGTGACTCCTTGGAAGATGCTGGTAATGTAGGAACTGAAGAAGATGATGCTTTCGATATGGACAGTGAGGAAGCACTCTTGGGCTTCTATGATGTGTAGATATTGTACATTTGTTACCAGTACATAAAATTTCTTGTACCACAATGTTAAAAAATAAATGCTAAAAATCCTTTATGACACAAAAAAGAAGTACCTAAGTATAAACAAATACAAATTTAAACTGAAAATTAAAACAAATGATTTTTTCCTAAAAGTTTGGGCCAAAACCTTGCAGATGAATTATACACGCGAGCTCATTATACGTGGCAAATTATGGTATGTTTTCTCATTAATTTCTCTTTACCAAATGGTATAGAATAAAATCAAGCCATAGCCTCATTGAGTTGCTTCCATTGTTTAAGTACAATGTACTTTATGTTTTGTAAATATAAAATCTGGAAAATTTGGACAACAATTTACTCAATAGCTATGAATGAGTGGCCACTCTGAGGTAGGTACGGCCCTCTACCTACCTATGTATTCGGATACAAAGTCATGGACCTCAGGAACATACTACTGGCCTTTAACTGGCTACTTACATTCTTATTTCACTGTAGTAATTTTGAAATTCATGAAAATATATTCAGTTAATCGATTTCTCTTGTGAAACTTAGGTGAGAAAGAATTCTGGGAAACTGGAAAGAGGAAATTAGATCCATAGTAAGTAAAAGCTGATTCCTCAGAATAGGGATTTATGATTGCTGAGTCCTGTGAAGGGCACAGGAATTATATTTTCAAGTAGGAAATGAGGGTCTGGTGTGAGATTAAAGAACTGAGAATTCAGCACACAGGGCACCACCAGGATGGAGCCCTTCAGCCTTCAAAAGAAGGACCAGCCCAGATAGGATGGTAGTAAGCACAGAACATTGGTACTAATATTGGTAATTGCAAAAAAAGCCAATATTTATCGAGTGCTTCTGTGGCATGCACTGCAAAACATTTTACCTACATTCTCTTAATTTCCAAGATGAAAGGCGTCTTGTCTCTGGCTCCTGCATTTTCTGCATTAATTCCTGTTCAATTGTTTCTTCCCTCTGAGTGTATCCACTTCAGACTTTGGAAGCTCTTGTTTGCCTGTGGTTTGTTTATTCATTTGACAAACATTTATTTGTCAACACTCTGCTGGTTACGGAAGCTACAGACATGAACAAGTGAAAAAAGGATACAAGTCTGACCAGCAAGGAGACTTCACTCTAATAGACAGAGCGGAGACATCTTATGAAACAGTGTGCTCAGAAGTCAGGTCACTGTGAGCAGCCTGGGGTGGGTGAGTGGGACAGGTCTAGGAAATGCTCTCAAGAGCACCTGCACACAGCGCTTTAGTATAACATGAGAATAATGGTCATATTACACATAAATGCAATATTTAACATGTTAAACTAGTAGGTATTATGCTAGCTATGTTATATCCACGATTACCATTATGCCTGGATTAATAGTCCAAATGTCTATTAATAGGGGGCCATTAAATAAACAAGGAAACAATGACAGATGTGCTTATATCCAAAGCGCTACAAAATATATAATGAAAAGAGAGCTCAGAAGAGTGCTTATCACATGCTAGCATTTGGAGGGAGCAAATAGAAATATAGTTATAGTTTCCTGTATTTACATAAAAATATGTTGTATTCCCGCAAAACACTAAACTAAAAACAAACAGAATAAAAGTGCATCTCTTTGGGGGAACAGAGATGAGAGAACCCGGCAGCCAGGGCCCAGAAGGCAGAGGGAGTGTATTTTCTGGATACAATGTACGTCTTTGAACCAAGTGAATGTATTTTCTGTTTTTAAAAATGAAATTAACAAATCCCGAAATGTTTTGGGGAAAGATGCCTACCGGTGTGCTGGTGAGCAGTGTAAAGAACTGAGGCTGGGGTAGGAGGAGAGGGGTGCGTCAGAGAATCCATTCTGGCAGAGCCCCCAGGCAGGAAGGCGTGAGAGGGCCGGGGGCTGCACAACAACCAGGCTCTGGGGAGACGGCGACTGGGGGCCCGGTGGGGCGCGCAGGTCGGGGCAGGCGGGAGGCAGGCCCGGGGCAATCACCAGGCAGCAGGGGCTGCGCCTCCCATCCTGACGGTGACTGGAGGTGCTCAGATCCAAGATTTGTCTTCATCTCCCGGGAGCAAAGGGCATGCGTGACGGGTGGGGAAGACCTGGAGCCTCGGGACTACGGAGGAGGTTGTGGATCACCCTCCAGGTGAGCAGTGACAAGCAGGAGTGGGGGGACGGAGGGGGACGGAGAGGAGGGACCCGCACCGCCCACGGGACAGAGAGGAGGGGAAGGCCCCGCACCACCCACGGGAAGGAGAGGAAGGACCCGCAGCACCCACCAGGGACGGAGAGGAGGGACCCGCACTGCCCACGGGGGACGGAGGAGAGGGACCCGCAGCACCCACGGGGGACAGAGGAAGGACCCGCAGCACCCACCGGGGACAGAGGAAGGACCCGCACCGCCCACGGGGGACAGAGGAAGGACCCGCACCGCCCACGCACAGAGGACAGAGGGGAAGGACCCGCACAGCTACCCTCTGGCTTCTGTCTTTGACTTCCCACCTCGCGAGTGGTTTGCATTCTGCTCTCGCCTCATTGTCCACAGCGTCCCTTTGGAGGTCATGTGATCTTCAGCTTGGCCTTGCCGAGGACCTGCAGAGCCCTGCTGAGGGCTCGGTAGGTTAGAACCGGGAGAACATCCTCCTGCCTCGCGCCGCCCCCTCGCTCCTCAGCCAAAGTGCCCGGGAAGGAAGTGCGGGGCCCGCGTGGGGAGCGCGGTTCTGGCAGAAGCAACAGCAGCTGCGGGGGTGATGCTCCTAGTCCCCTTGGTGACAGTCCTGCATCGGAACCCGGCCTCTAGCAGCCTGTGCGAGTTGTTGTCGGTTTCCACAAACTTACGCACGCCTAGTGTGGATACATTAGGGCTGCTTATGATGGAGGTTTCATCTTCCAGTTGCAAGTTCTGCTGATATCTGGGACAACTGTCCAGGCGGTATTCACAGAGTTGTATCGGCGGGTAAATCATTCAAATGCTTCCCTTTCACTTGCCAGACAGGAGCTGACCTGACCCCGAGAACCCCCTCTTGCATCCTGGCCACCTCCTTCAGTGCCTGCCGTAGGTTCTTCTAGACATTTCTACCGGACCCGTAGCAGCAGGGTCACCCCGGCGCAGCAGAGCTTGGTGGGTCGGCCCCTCTCAAAAGCTGGCGGTCTGGTTGGTTGTAGCCCTTGACCTTCAGCCTGTTAAATATTCCCACAGCCGCCCACGTCTTTCACTAAAAGGACAAACCTCTCAGTACATACTACACAAAGGACATGCGAGTAATTCTCGTATCATCAGACTTAAGAAAAAGAAGTCACAATTCTAATAATTGTAAACATAATCATATGAAATAACTGAAAAATGCCACAAACCCACATAAAATCAAGCATACCAATAACACAAAATTTGATAGCTGTGAAACAATTTCAGAATATATTTTAAGATCAAAAGAAAAAAATCCCGAGAATCTTATCTTGCAGGTGTATTGCCCAAGAAAAGTCAGGGAGTCGCAGCCCACCTTTTATTTCCCCAGGGCTGAACAGCGCAGTCAGGACAGCTGTGCGTGTTGCCAGCTTTGAACGATTGCTAAGATAATATGAGAGGAATGCATTTGCGAGTGACAAGTACTTTTATGGGGCGACATACACCGTTTATGTAGATTTCCCTTTAGGAAATGTTTTTATCAAACAAATACTTTCACCTTGCTCTTCATCTGAGTGGGAGTTACCATGGGGAAATAACTTTGTGATTCCTCAGTATTCTGCTCTCAAATCTCCAAAGATTTAGGCACCATGTCATCCCTGCACAAAACAGTTTAGCAATTTTCTGCAAAGATTTTTCTTTTTAAAGAAGAATGATGTGCCCACATATGAAAGTTTCTAGAAAAATGTTTGCCATGTTATACAAATTAATAACCTTTATGTTAACACTAATGATATATCACTAATAGTCTTTAATTCCTCAAAATAGCCTGGCAAATTAAAAAAATATTCTCCATAATTTTTTTAAAGCAAATATTTAAACATATATGTTACTGCATTTTCCTATGTAACTGTTATTACATATGAATCTGTGAAGATTAGAGAATAGTGAAAGACTGATACGTATATATTGACAAGTGACAGTATATTTATACCACAAATCTGATTATAGAAATCTAGAGTGATCAGACCACCTGCTCCATGTCTGAAAGAAAATTCCTCAACTTCGAGATACAATCCCTTTCTTTGAATTCAGTGTCAAATTTGCCTCCCTTTGAACTAGAGCACTGAAAGATCTTTGATTTTTGTCATATTCTATTCTTTAATCCTAGAAATTTGTAGCTCAAATGTGCTCTAAAACAACATTTAAAACTTAAGACATGCAGGTTAAAGAATGATAATGAATAGGTTGAGTAAATGAGGGGAGACCCCTGCCCTGGTGGCTGCCGTGAGCCAGGCTTCCCAGCCCTGGCTGTCCTCTAGTGCCCTCTCACACGACTCTGGGCTGGTCACTAACTTGCTGTAGCCAATGAAACAATAGCAGGCATTAGCCATGTTTGGATGTTGAGGCCCCTTCTCCGAGATTCCACCTGTTGGTGTCAGAGAGTTTTCTGTAGGAGGAGAATGGGGCCGACAGCCAGTGCTGGACATTGAGTGAGGCCTTCTAAGACACACCAGTCCTGGCAGAGCTGCCAGTTGATAAGCTCACATGGGTGACCCTAGCCAACATTACGTGTCATTTACATGACTGACCCTGCCTAATGTCACATGGGGCAGAAGAACTACTTCGCAAGGCCCTGCTCAAATTTCTGACCCACTGAACTAAAAGCAGTATATTTTTAGAGGGAGTTACAGTAAGGATTTCTCAAAGCTATTTTTAGAGATAATTCTAACTTATTCACCGACATATGTCTCATATTTCTGCTGTGTATTCATTTATTTATGATTAAGCCTATGTCTCTTATTCTGATGGATAGTAACCAGTTGCGTAGAAGAATTGAGATGGTTAAAAAGTGTGGTCGAGGATGGCTTTATTGTATCTTGACTCAAAGTAAATGATAATTCCTTACCGGGTCTCAAAAGAACACCATTGTTGAAGATGTTATACATCCTTAAATTAATTCCACTCCACACGGAGGTCAACTGTGGGTGGGGCGGTCAAGTGGAAGGAAGTTACCTTTCCTGAATCCCTGGCACGTGAATGTTCTGTGGTACGGATCAAGCCATTTTCCTTCTCTGTGTGAAATTGTATCTTAACACTAAATTTCAGGCATTAAAATGCTGAAAGTCTCTGTAGGGATTTGCGTTGTAGGAATAATTATTTGAAATGTGAATTTTATTAGATCGAGCAAGGTATGTGGGTATATCTGTTTTCACCCTTTCTGCTCTGGCACTCAGGCATTAGCAGAAGAGCTTGGACCATTTCAGGAAGATGGTGATGCTATTTCATAGAATGGTGTGGACTGTATCTCAATTTAGGAACTATAGCGAATAACTGCTTCTACAAAATGTGTCGATGCCAAGAAGAAAAAATATGACCTGCGATCTAGACAGCCAGTGATACCGTAATCATTGCCATTTCTGTCATTGAAAGATGTTCTCTACGTGCTTCTCTATGGAACCTTCGACTAAGTAGCTGTGGAAATTGAGATGCAAAATGCCAATGAAGAAGAGGCCTGATCGGATAATGACACAAAACTGACACTTACGGAGAGGAGTATTTGGACGGCGCTGTGGATGACCTCCAGGTACTGGAAGTCGACCATGCAGCCTGTGACGGAGACGTATGTATAATCGTCCATCATGCCGTGGGCCGAGGGGGGCAGCACTCTTCGCACACAACCAGGCCCGTGTTCTCTCCACCAGGACCGATGAACAGAGATGTTGAATGTCATTAGGTCTGTATCCTAGGTGGGACAGCAAAAGGAGGCGATCGTATTACATCACAGCTTTGTCTTTGACTTTAGGGAGAATTTAAACTGGAAGAAATTATTGAAATAAATGTAAGTGAAAAATGACAAAAAAAAAAAAACACAGACAAAACGGTTATATGTATCATATGCCCAAACTATCATATAGATAACATATAATCTACATTGTATTTATTTAATGTGGACATACAATTATTTAAATATTAACATTTTAAGGTTAACACATTGCAAAAATCCAGGGAAAAGACCTCCTACATATGTTTACTTAAGAATCATTTTTATTTCAAAGCATTTTTGCTGCATTATCATCACAGGACTTCACTGACTACTTTCTTGCATGCTAGACATCGCTCTAAGTGAATTTCATATTGTATATTCTTTAAGGTTCATGTAGGTACTATTATTATCAACCTAATTTATAGTAGGCCGAATTGTTCCCCCAAAAGACAGTTACATTTTAATCCCTAAGACTTATGAATTTTATGTTATAAAATAAAATTTATCTAGAATGGGTAGATTATCCCGGATTATCTGGGTGGACCCTAAATGCAATCATATCTATTTTTATAAGAAGGAGACACAAAGAGGAAGAGGAACAAGCAATGTGACCATAGAGGCAGAGCTTGGGGTGTTGCAGCCACCCCCAATGAACACTGGTAGCTACCAGAAACAAGGAGAGGCTCCAGAGAGATTGTGGCCCCACCAGCACCTCCAAGTCAGTGCAGTGAAACTGACTTCAAATTTTGGCCTTTAGAACTGTGAGAGAACAGATTTCTGTCTTTTAAGCCATTAAGTTGGTGGTGATTTGTTAACAGTAGCCATGAAAAACTAATGCAGGTAAGGCAAGTAAGTCAACAGAGGTAAATTAATTTGCCCAAGGCAGCACAGCTGGTTGGTGGTAGAGCCAGGATACTGTGCGGCCTGTACCTTATGATGTGTGTTCTCATATAACCTGGGGTCTTCCCTCTCCTCGCCCCTGACCATTCCTCATACCCTGAAGGGAGCTGGGTCCGTCCTTCTCAGAGGTTTCAGAAAATAGCATCATGGTCAATCGAAAGAGCAAAGAAGACAAACCTTAACTTTTTCAGATCAGGATATGTTTTCAGAGCTCTTAGTGAAGACAGTAGCTTCAGTACTTCTAAAGTGTCATCTACGAAGGACTAAGATCATAGCATTTGTGTCACAAATAACAGACTGAGAAGAAGAGATGAAGGATAAGGTTCTTGACTTCCAAATAAACCAAAGATTTGCAGCTGTCCTTGTGGGGCAGGAAGGAGAAGGTGCAATGAGAGAGGACACAGAGGTCCCTGGACCAAAGCACTGCCCCGCAGGGCAGCTGGCAGGCTGGAGTAAAGGCAGCTTTTGTTGATTTCCTGGTCCCAACCTGCTCTGAGTGAGCTCCATTACCACTACCTGGGACGGTGTTGGAGTGAGCCACATGCGTGGCCTTTGCGGAGAGGCCCAGACCTGCCCTGACTGCGTTCTAAGGTCACTCTGAGGACAGTCCCACCTTAGTGGCCCAAGACACTCCTCAGTGCCTAAAGTTGAGATTGAAACCCTGGGGAAACATAGGGAAAGCTAGTGGGAAATGGAAAGTCTTGGATTTATACAGGTGACACTGAAAGTAGCCAGGGCGGGGGCCCCTGGGTAAGGACGGGGGACACCCTCGCTGCACATGGTGCGTGAATCACATCAGTGGGCAAAATTATTAAGTGGTTATTATGCTTTTCCTTTTCGAGGAATTCAAAGTAGCATTGTAAGTATGCCTCACATTGTATCAATAATAAAACATTTTACTTTTTTTTTTGGTTATTGGTTTGCTATTCGGTTACCTTCAGTTATAGCACTTTATTGACAATAAAACATTTACATCATTTTTTTGGTTGTTGGTTTGCTGCATGTGTAATTTGCAGTTACTCTCTGAAGGGAAAATATTATAGAAAAATAATTGCTTTAGCAAGTGAATTCAGTTTAACACAAGGCAATTTACCTGCAGGCAAACTTCAGAGATGCAGGCTGATCGCTCTCTTTCCTGGTCATCAGATTTAATTTCGTAGAGTTAGATTTGATCACTATAGAATTATATATTATTTCTCATCCTAATAGAATTCATTAGGTTCAGGATGAACTAGCATGAGCTCAAAATTCATAGCAATTTCTATACTTTAAGCCTTCTTACCCAATGACCTTTTCTATTGCAGACTGTAAGTTCCCTTCAATATGATTTTAACTGAACTTTATATTATACAAATAAAATAAGAGTCAATTTATGAATGAATCATAGATATTTGTTACACTCATAAAATCTCTCAGCACAGTTCTCACTTAATTTGTTGGAACTATGACATATTTATAAACTGTACTATTCTTTGCAATGACTATTAAAATTTCAATGAGAACATCAGTAGCACCAAATTATACTTGAAATCCAAACTTCTTTTTTGTTATTGCAGTTCCAAAAACAGCACCCCAAAGTATGGTGCTTTGGAGGGCTGAGCACTCTGAACTGAAGACATTGAAAGGGCCTCAAAACCAAAGTGTCTTTCTGTCCTTCTCCTGCCCTTTTTTCTCCTGTTCTCCTTTCTCTCTCGAGCCAAGCCCTAGAAAACTAGAATTTCTCTTCCCCAAGGTGGATCATAGAAGCTAGAACTCTTCTCCCACAAAGCCAGCCATAAAATCTAAAAATACTTCTCTAACCTTACCCTGACTTCCTGTGTAAGAGCTGGCCATAAAGAAATTCTCTGGCCCACCTTGTCTGATGATAGATCATAAACCCTCATTCCAGAGGGGACTTGTCCCATATCCAGGAGGAAGAAACACACCCCGAGAAGAATCTGGGTAGGTCTTGCTAGATTTCCCCACTCTGTCTGTTACCATTAGGTAATGACAAAATTATTAGGT
Source organism: Arctocebus calabarensis (assembly GCA_963573935.1). Classification (NCBI taxonomy): domain Eukaryota; kingdom Metazoa; phylum Chordata; class Mammalia; order Primates; family Lorisidae; genus Arctocebus; species Arctocebus calabarensis. Next base: position 60,972 of record CAUYON010067412.1, on the reverse strand, counting down.
CACATCATTTTGTCCAATCACATTTCTACATAGCTGCTCATTATACATCAAACCTACATATAAAAATAGTTTTCCCTGAATCTTTGCTTTTTTATTTTTGAAAGCTCCCCTGCCATCTAAAAGATTAAGTAGATCTGTTGCAATTTTCTCTTGTTAATCTCTCATTTGTTTTAGGAGTGTCCACTGTGACCCTTGTGATGGGAAGGAAGACATGAGATCCCTTCCACTGCTACAGTGGAAAATTTTATTTTAAGTTTTTGATAGATTTCTATCCCTTTCAGTACTAGAATTTAAATATTAAAAAAAGAAACCGTAACACGTGATAACTCAATTCCCTATATGAAGTGAGTTAAAGGAAATGCAACACAGAAAACAAGAAGTTTTTATAAAAAATAATATGGAAGATCACTTTTATTATAGAAGCTTGTAGTTCTTACATTAAAGCCTACAGTTTTGAAATACATGCGTTAAAGCTGAGCCGTAGATCAACAAAGTCATTTTTAAAATAATTCTGAGTAGTTAAAATGCCCTTTCTCTTTACTTATAAATAGACTATTATGTATTGATTTAAGTACACCAAGTTAAGAAAGTTGACAACTGATGCAACTGATGTCTTTGCCTTTCTCTTTATAATTAAACAGATATAAACAATGGTATTTGTATTAATGCAAGTGTATATGAGGTGTTGCAGAATATGCCTTCCTGAAATATGCCTCTTTGACATAAAGATCATTTTGAACTAAAGGCAATTGAGACGGAGATACAAGAAATTCCCTTTGCTCTTCCCTAAGAACTCAAAAGGATAGAGAAAAGAAGTTTTTCCCTCCTCTACATGTGTTATTACTAGAAAGAGTGTTTGTGGAACAAGGAATAAGAGTGAGGACAAAGAAGAGAAACCAGAAAATAAAACCAAGCAGGAGACTTGGGAGGTGTGAAGACAGGGGAGAGAGAGAGGGAGAGAGTGAGAGAGACAGAGAGAGAATGAGAGAGAGAGAGAGATATCAAGGCTGTAGAGAAGGTGCAATTTTGCCTTTGGGTTCTTATCTGGGCCTGAGAATTAAATTGACACAAGACAGATTAACAGGAGAGAAAATCATAAGAAATTATTTAATATCAGATTTACATGACATGGAGGCCTCGTAAAGAAATAAAACCTCAAAGAAGTAATTAGAATTGACTATTTACATACTAGTTTGAACAAGTAATAAATTGTGAAAATGTGACAAAGCAAGGGGACTTGGGCTAGGGCAGTTAAGCACGGAGAAGTGGCTAGGCAGATGAGGACTAGGTTAACAAGTTTTGTTAGCACAGATTTCTCTAACCCTCCATTGCCCATTTCTGGTGATAAAGACTTCCTTCCTTCAAGACAGAGAGAACATCTTTCATGAAGTTTTATCTTCTGCTTTTAGGAAGGTCCAAGTGCCCATCTTGCATTTGCTGTCTTTCTTTCTCTCTTTAACTGAAAATAATATGTCAAAGTGGCTTATATTGGTATTCTGGGTTTGGAACTCCTTCAAGTCCAACAGAAGAGAGAATTTTAGGCAAGATAGTAATGTCATTCACTCAAAGCCTTCTAAAATAAGACCCCTATTGATTCCTGATTAGTAGTAGTAGTAATGGGGACCTTGTAAGAGCCAATTCTAAGAGCATACTGGGAGTAAAAATCTAGATTATGAGAACTTGAGAGGGCTAGCATGTTTTTTTAATAATGTTTGGGAGTGAAAGTGGTAAGAACATAAGGTATTAGCTTCAAGGGTGGGCAAGGAAAGGTTAGTATATGGAGAACGAGGTGTGGGATCGTCTCATGCTCACAGATTTGTGACATAACAGAAATGTATTCCAGAATATCTGCCTTTACCTTAATATATATTTAAGTTAATATAAACATTTGAGTTCTTTCATCTCATTAGTGTAAACTCCAAATTTGTTCCCAGGTCCTTTAAATATTTGAATTTATAAAACATATTTTCAGAATTCTTTGAAATATTGTCCATGAACTATGTGTATGGACATGCCTGTCCATATTTCATTCACTGTTAAGTGTAGCTGTGGTATTGAAATCAGCTCATGTCCTAAAAAAGTTCAATATTAACTTCCTTATAGTATATCACCATACAATTTCTCATTAGTCAAGGACCTCATGTCTTTCTTATTCTTTGTTCTTTTAATCATCTACATTTTGGGCATTTGTCTAATTTAACTTTAGGTAATCCTTTCTATTTCTAGAAATGGACTCCCAACCTTTAATAATATTCATTTTTTCTTTCTTCTTATTTGCAGCTCCAAGGGTTATTGAATCCATTTTTATATAGATATCTACTTTCCTTGTCTTTTCATTTTTTAAAAAATCATAAGCCAGCCCATTTGGAAGTGAAAATGTGACCTTGGGTACTTAAGAAACTAGAATCATTCTTGCTCAATTTTAGAGTTAGCTTTGAGCTTATACTGATATAATAGAATTCATGCAATGAAGTTTCTTTTAAAATACTTGTTCATGTCAGAAAATGAATTAGAAAAGTTAAATCAAAGGTCTTAAATGTCTAATTATTTCTTTACACTGAAACAATAAACATTTTGGAGAGCCCTGTGAATCTATATAATAAAGTGCATGTACAGTGATTAGTGGAGAGATTTATGTGTTGAGATTGAACTATAAAGACTTAGTGCCAGTTCAAACATATCAACAATTATGTAATATTTTTCTATGTTAAAAGCGTCTTTTACAGATAGGCTTCATAGGCATTCATGCTTTCATTGGGATACCTCTGTTGACTTAGAAAAATTTCCTGGTATTTACTTATAAAAATTTTCCTGCAAGCTGTGAATAAGTCATAATCATTTATCCCTGTGCCACCAGTGTTGAATATGAAGAGCAGCATACAGATGAGGAATGGTCACTGATCATTTTTTATATCCCGTTTCTCGTCTTTATAACTAAGTATTGCTAGGAATTTTTATTTATTTATTTTTATTTTTTGAGACAAAGTCTCAGTCGCCTTCAGTGGAGTGCCATGGCATTGTAGTTCACAGCAACCTCAAACTCTTAGGCTTAAGCAATCCTTTTGCCTCAGTCTCCCAAGTAGCTGGGACTATCGGCCCCTGCCACAACATGTGGCTTGTTTGTTAGAGATGGAGGGTCTTGTTTTGGCTCAGGCTGGTCTTGACCTCCTGAGCTCAAGCAATCCACCTGCTTTGGCCTCCCAGAGTGCTAGTTTTACAGGCATGAGCCACCTCACTTGGCCCATTGCTGGGAATTTTTAATTCTCCATCACTGATCCCTGTCTAGAGTCAAAGCTAAAAGGAATCAACCCTTTTGTCTTCATTCTGGCGCTTAATTCCCTAAATTAGAGCACTTCGGGAAGCAATGAAACCTTATCCCCCCACTCAACAGATACAGGGGTCATCAAAAAGTTCATGGAAAATGCATATTATGACAAACAATGCATGGGTTTCAAAATTTTGCTTTTTCACCAAAATAAACTCATTCTAACTTATTATAACATATCCAATACAATAATAAGTTTCTTGATATGCAAAAGTTTTTCCCTTACATATTCACTTTGAGAAGTTGGTTGAGCTTCAGGAGATAAAACACACAAAAGTGTGGGACTCTTCTGATGACTGAGTTTTAAATCCTCAAACTGGCCACACGGAGGGGCCACTAATTCTTCAATACAGTTAAGGTTTTCCTACCCAGATACTGGTTCCCACAGAGAGTTCTGCTCATGTGTTTCTTCTTGGTACTTAGCGATCCTTTGTATTCACCTGTCTATATCTCCAAATTGGGGGGCAGTAGTTTTCCCTGTGATCTTATATTTCTAACAGACCTAAGGAGAATTATTGATTTTTCAGGTTTTTACTTGTTAGGTGGGGTGGTAACTTCTAAACTCCTTACATACTGAATTGGAAACTGGAACCCCCTGTCTCTCTCTCTCTCTCTTTATACACATACAAAAGGAATGAACATACATGTAGTAAGAACACACTAATATAATAAATATTAAATGCATAAAAACTGTTGCCTTTGAAGGCAGGATAAGAAAAGTGATTGGGGAATAATAAGCAAGAGATGTTTAATCACGTTGAAAAGTTCCATATCTTTATTTCAATGGGATAACAGGTATATGTTGATTTATTTGTTGACTCTGTGTTCAGTATCATATACTTCTAGAAGATAAAAACAAAGATAAAAAAATCCATTTATCTCCATTGTAATTGTCTCTAAACTCAATGCCTGGCATCTTCCCTTGCTGTCCTCAAATTTATTTCCCTTTTTATATCTGGATAATATTTTTTGAACCCTAATGTATTGATCCTAATAAGTTGCTTAAAATGTTTCTGTGGTTTTACCATCGCTCAAAGCAAAAGGTTAAACTTGGGGGATAGCTTAAAAGGCCTTTCCTTCTCCTTCTCACCACCTCTCTGGACTTGGTTTTCCTCCAGTCACACTCCATACTGTAATTATACTGAACTTCTTCCATTTATCAAATGAACTATTCTTTCTGACCTGTTTCTCAAAAGAACAATTCTTTCTGACGTGCTCTGTTTTATCTTCATAGAATTCCTTCACTCTTATCATTCATCTCCTTCCCCTGTCTCTATAATCACCCTCCTCATCCTGGTTACTTAGTTAACTCTTATGTATTGCTAGGTTTCAGCAGAGACATTGCATCCTTTGAAAAGTCATCACAGAGGCCCTAAGTTTGGCCCATATAACCTTCTATGCATTCCTAAGTTTCCAACTCATTCACATAATTTCATTTCTTCATATGGGTAGGAGTAACACATTAATTACTTCTTTGGTAACCAATTTTATGACTCATCCAATCAGTTTATAAACCAACTATAATCTGCACTGCCTTCCAGGTTCCAGATTCACAAGAACAGCTTTAAATATATTTTTTAAATCAAATGACTAAATGAACTTAACTGCTGGGTTTCTGAGGCACAATCTCAGTTGATAATTGAAGAAACACCACATAGTAGAATTGAACATTTGGCAGGAGGCCTCTTCCACTGCTAGTGAGAGTGTGTGACTTTGTACGGCCCCACTGAAGTTAGATATGTATATACCTGTGACCTAGTGGTTCCACTTCTGGGCAAATGGTCGAGAGACACAAGTGTATTTGTCTACCAAAGGGATATGCAAGCAAGTTCGTAGATTTTAATAGAGAAAACTTGAGAGTGGTCCAAACATCCACCAAAAGCAGAGTAGGTAAATGAACGTGGCATATTCATACAGTGAAAATTTAAATCCCACAGATGTGTTAAGTGAAGGTGGTACGATGAACACCAACAATCATCAACCTATGCTTTCATTTCTTTGGGGTCCTAAGGAAGCAGGACCCACCTGTGGTGACAGACGTTGGAATAGTAAGGGTGAGTATTAATGAGGAGAGTTGTTGCTGGAACTGACATTATGTCACATTGGAAAATTTCTGTATGTTGAAAGTTAATTTTACAGAATTTTTCATAGTTTTACTTTCCTGTCTTACTTATTTTGGAACTGGCACAAGCCTTGTTCAAAAGATTTCTTAAGAAAAATAAGTATAGAGGGGATCAGCAAGCTTTCTCTTGCATAATTAAAATAATTGAGACAGTGTACAAAACTGGAAAAGAGAGAATCAGGGTTAAAGTCCTACTTTAGACCTAATACCTTACGTTAGTTTGTGCCATTTCATTCCGTCGGAAGGAACTAAACAGAATCTTCCGGTTTCCTAATAATGACTCAAGAAATCATCAGTACCTTAAGAAGGGAGGATGTGAATGAAGCCCACTTTTGCTGATGAATCGCCTTCAGCGGTGCAGAGGAAACACTGTGGGAAATTAGCAGAAATCGCAATTTGCAGGAAAACATTTGTTGTTCTTTTTAAGTGTCAAGCTCCCCTTCTCTTATCTGTAGTTTTCAGTTGTTCTTTCACTATGGTCTCTTTCTTATACTGGTTTGTCTACTTTTAATGTGTACTGGGTCCAGAAGGCAGAACCAGAGAGACCCATGTGCCATGGCCTTCCAAAAGCTTCAAAGGACTTGAATATTGAAAACATTTTATGGCAGTGATACCCCAAGTATTTTTTGTGACAGGATGAGATAGTGTATATTATTGCTATACCTGAATATACTAAGACTCATGTACAGATGATTTTTAAAATAGATATATCCCCACATCTCATTTGTAAGCCATGAATTTTAAACACCTGTAGTTTACTTAGTTAATTACTAAGCCCATTCAACACATCTGGCTTTGTGTTAATCAATAATTACTTGATTACAATGTTTTGCCTTTTATCCTAATTAGCATTTTGAGACCATAAATTTGTGCTACCTTTGTGCTTCACACTGGCATTAATGTGTTATATTTATAGTTTGGTATCCTCATAAATTATGCATGTGTGTGTATATATGCACACATTGTGCCTAATTTGTACAACACAAATTTTTCTACTCATTATCTAATTTTATTTTATTAAGTTTACCACCTGGAAAGAATATCCTTGCTTATTTTTTAATTTAGGAAAGGAAAAAAATCCCTTTTCTGAGAAAAAATAGGTGTTCATTTTAATGTGAAAATTCTTTTTTTAAAAATGAAAAAACCACATAATACTTTTAGTTGTTCCCTTTTTGAAAAATAGCTGGATAAATCGAACAATGTTGATATTTTTTGACATATGCATGTGGCCATCAGTGTGGTGATTCAAAAGAAGACTGCTATTTTTTTTCTTAATTGCTTCCTTTGCTAAAATAATTATGAACACTAGAAACAGGTTTGATTAACTGCAAACTTGGATGTAGTAAAAACCTCTCTGGCAGGTTCTCATCTGTCACCTTCAGTCTCAAGCTGCAGAGTGACCACTTTGGAGGGCTTGCCGGAGACAGACTCTTGGGATCTGGAAGTTTCAGAGATAATGATGCCAATACAACCCTCTGGGTGGGTTTTCATTGTAGCCGTGGGATGTGGGTTAGCCCATTCTCATTGCCTGACTTCCCAGTCGGGTAAGTAGGGCTCCGTAAGTCTAACTGGGTATATGCCAGGAGGGTGGTGCTATTCACTTTGCAGTAAGGGACAGAATGAACTGAAACAAAACCCCACATCTACCTACTGTAGCCACATTCATTTTGAGAATACTGTCTCTCTTCATGTCTCCATAGATCCCTGGATTTGATTGCAAGTAATTGTACCAACTTTGGAAACTCTGTGTGCCAATGTTTTCTCTACACCTTTCATCAAAACACAATGAAGTTCTTAGTCACCAGGTAGGTAATCCAGAAGCATGGAGAGTCCAATGGCACAAAGGACATACCTAAATAATTAATTGCTTTATTTTATTACTATTTAGTTCTTTTGGAAGAAATGCTAATGAGAGGCATTTCCCTTTTCAGATTTTTTAAAATCTGTGTCTAAGTTATGGAGAGATAATCTTTCCTAATGTTCTAAGTTGCTGACAGTGCTTCAGAGTCATTAATTCAGTTAGAAAGTGAATGATTTCATTCTTATGAGCAATAATTGATCCTAATTAACCTACATAGTTGACCACCTCCTTAAGTTAACCTCATGTTCACAGACTAGACAATGCACATGTATGTATCAGTACAATAGGCATGGTCCCTTATGTTGACCACCTCCGTGTGTTGACCAGTTTGTTACAGTCCTTTGGTGGTTGACTTATGGAGGTTCTTTAGTTTCCTTAAATAAAGCAAAGCACTTTTAGCTCTTATTTAATTCAAATTTTATTTGAAGTTTTCCAAACAACATTTGAATTCTTTTCAATTTGCAGATCACGAGGAGCTCACTTCTTCCATGAGACACTAGTCAATTTCTGGTTGTTCTTACAGAAAGTAGTTCCTCTTAAAACAAAGCATCCACTTCTCCCTCCTTCTCACCCAAAGCATTCTTATTTAAACTTTCCATAAGCATCTAGAGTACTATAGAGATACTTATTCAAAGTAGAAAAACTCCCTCTAGTCATGGAATTACTTTAGCCATGAAATTACTTTTCTAAATGGAGTTGTGTCTATTTCCAGGGAACTCTTAGAGGTGGAGTCTTTGAGAGATGCAGGGTAGGTGACTGTGGCTTTATCTTTCACCATGTTGGAAGTGACCATGGTGGCCTCCTGCATTGTCCATGTTCTGCTCTGTTTCCCCTTTGTCCTAATACAAGGAGCCTTTATTCTTATGAATATAATAATCTCACCATATAAAGAGATAATTATAAATTTAAAAAATCTCATTAGGTTACAAGATTTCTGGAAATGCATAAATTTGCCTTTGCTTATCTCATTAATGGAAAGGCAGTTTACAAGCCATTGTTCTCAATTCATCACAGTGCAAATATTTCATGTCTTCATAATTAGCATTTTGCAATCTAAAAAATATATAATCTACATCAGTTAAAATAAATTGGGGAATTCAGAAAAAGGATACCACACAGTCCCTGTGGCTGAGAAATTCCATCCATCATGGGTCTAGCTCTTTTTCTGGGAACAAGATACATAATTTCTGATGAAGTCAGGTACTTTAAAAGTTAGTTTGCAGACCTTACAGAAATAGATCAAACATCAGTAGATTTTTTTTTCTTTTTAAGAAATGATGTCAAAACTATCATTTCTTTAAGGGCAACATTTGTCTGAAAAAGGATAGCAGCACTCAAAGGGAGCAGATGCACCAAGGACCCAGTAAATGAGATTTCAAATGCACTGTTTGCCTGGCATTCTAATCATAGTCTCAGGTAAAGAAAGAAAAACGAATCTCCCTTGGAGTAGCAGGCAATTGACTGAATTTTTTTTTTTTTTACCTTGAATCAAAGGAGAATCGAAATAGTAGAAAGCGCACTTCTTGCATATCCTGGAGGAGCTTAATTTTCATTTACCCGCTTAACATTCTCTAATTTTAGGCCAAGAACCAAGTAGCAATACAACAACACTTTAGGCGAGTCCCATAAAATTTTAATTTAAATTTAAAACTCTAGGTAGTTTCTTTACATTTTAGAACTGAAGTAGTCTTCAACTAAGTGTTGTGTTGTCTGGTACATTTTAATTCCAGACAGACCAGGCCAAGTAGAAGGAACTGGAATTGCGGGGTATGGAATACATAAATTCTGGAAGGGCAGAAATCATCCCAGCTATTTCCTCTCCATGATTTTACACCATCCCAGAGATCACCCCATGGTACAACATGGTCCTCAGTGAAGATCTATGAGTAAGGAAGGGGCAGGTGCACATCACATTACCCATGATGTGTCTCAGGTAAGGCTGGGCTGACATCACATCACTCCAAAGAAGCACAGTTAAGTGAAAGGGGGCTGAAGACACACAGCCATCTTTTCTAGCAGGCAAGTTGAATAAGAACAATTTCCTTCTTCTTCTCAATTCCTCCCCTTTGTCTGGAATGGAAGTAGTAACTTCTTTTTTTTTTTTTTTTGCAGCTTTTGGCCAGGGCTGGGCTTGAACCTGCTACCTCCGGTATATGGGGTCGGTGCCCTACTCCTTTGAGCCACAGGCGCTGCCCGGAATTTAGTAACTTCTTTTGGTGATATCTGAGAGATTGAAGCAATTTTCAGTAAGAGGCTATACAGCTTGATGACTTGGGTCATTACTGTCTTTGTGGATGGCACATAGAAAAAAAGACTAGAAGGAGAAAAGAAGGAATAAATGCTTCCATTGTTAGCACAGTCAGCACTGCCTGGGGCTCAGAAGGGAAGAGAATTTTATGAGAACATTCAATAAACCTGGAACCCATGGGTCAGATCCATGCATTATGTATAATTAACATAAGACTGAATTCAAATTACAAGATGATAATTCCATTGGGAATTTTGGCAGCTATTTAATAATTCATGGCATTCTTTGTTCATTTATTTTACTCATGACCATGAAAACTGCTCTCAAATTCACATGGCTGTGATAGAATGTACCACACACACTGCCTATTTATGATTAACATATAGAAATAAAGGTATTACTGTAATTTAATGTATACATATAAATGAAATGTCATCATCTCATCATAAAATACCAGGAATTATGATTGAAAACATTCTGGGATATTTATACCATTATTCTTAACACTGAAAAATGGTTCTTCCTTGGGATATATAGATTCCAGCTCCTAACTTCTATAAATACTCATTTGGCCATGATTACACATACAATGAGAAGTTTCAGTTAGTGCCTGCCTCTGAATTGTGATATTAGAATCTTGCATCTGATAGAAATTATGCAGAAGATTAGAGGACGTGTTAACCACATTGTGGCTGGTGATACTTGTGACTCATCTGTCAGTCAAGGATATGACAAATGGATCATTTGCCAACATTTTGCTGAAAAGCAATTAAGAACAAAGCTGGATGATCAGAGTAAAAAACAAAACAAGATCTCAACTGTAGGATAATGATTCATAGGACTAGATTATTGCAGAGCTTTTCAAAACTTCTCATGGGAGATGACAGTCTTCAAGGGCAGTTCCCAAGAGAATCTAACCAGGCTTCTAGTTAACACAATGTTAGCAGGACAACAGAGTCCATTTTTAGTGTTTGCTTCTTATGGTTTTATATTGTTAATGAAGGCATGGATTGCAAACCTTCTGAAGACCATTCTGTGCCTAATATTTACCAGGGAAACAATCACGATATTCTAATATTTTTGGATGTGAGAGAGGGGAATGGCACAACAGTGTCAATGATATTTGTCTACTGTCCTTGTTTAGGCTTGACCAGCAGGACTGAGCCAGTCCACAGTCTACTACAAGCCTGCTTTCTTCCACTGATGTGAGTCCTTCTTTATAATGAGCGTTTACTATGAATTCAGCATCCTGGTACACCAAGAAGCAGAAAAATGGTACATGGAGAAACTACCCATGTCTCCTTACTCCTTGGACTTTTCCACCCCAGAATATAATTTTTCTTTCTGTAGTCTGTCTTGCCCTCTGATTTTACATTTCTAAAGGGCTGGCATAAATGCATTTTGTATACATAGAGCTAGACAAACAGTGGGTATGTAATAAATGTTCACTGAATAAATTATTGACTCTTAAATAAAATAACATGTATACTTTGAAAAAAAGTGATCAAACCCATATGTATTAAAAAAGTTAAAAATACAATGTAAACTATAAAAGAATCAGAGACTGTCAATATGAATATTTTAGGTTGAGGAAGTACTTTTTAAACAACAACAAAAAAGAAAAAAGCAAAGGAAGAGAACTGATATAAATGTGATTGAACTGGGTTGATGATTGAAAATAAATATAAATTTGCTTTAGATGACAGGAAATGAGAAGTAGAACTGGGATCGGAATCAAGACTTGACTGCCTCCTAGCCTGTGTTCTGCTAAGCTACTTTGAAAAAATAGTTTTACCGCAACTGAGTATTTTCAACTACATGTTAAATGGAGCAATATCATATGAAAAACATCATATTTACACAGATAAATTGGTTTAATCCACTATGAAAAATGCTACATGAACTAAACAAGATGCACTCAAAATTCTTTTAAAAACTCATCACCAAATAATTGGTCTGACAATATTTCTAGGAATATACTCAATTAACCTGACATCCCTTAGGTATGATTTAGAATTCAAGTACTAAGGAATTACATTGTGTTAAATACACACAGTTTTATAATTCCACAAGTATATAATAATAAATGGTTCTTCTATTTACCACAGTCGTTTTTGCTGAGATTGTTTGACCATCTTTGGTCAAGACCAAAGTAGACTACGTTTGACCAAGTAGTATGCCATGCTAACCAAGAAAATTCACCTATGGTTAAGGAGCCTAAGCAATAATCTAAAGAAAGTCACATCTGCAAGTCATATATATATTTTTTAATACCTATAATGTTTATCACTTGTTTCACCATGACAAAGATTGTGGAGGGAATTACTGTCTAGTAAATTTAATTTTTAAATTTCTATTTATAAAGCTTATTTGCCTGTACTCATACAGAAATAGACATTTACAGCAAATTAATATAGCTAAATACTTCTTTCACAAAAATCTCAATCTATGTATACATTAATATCGGACACTTGAAAAATTAATCAATAGAATTTAAAAATTAGCACTTGATTAAATTAACTGGATAATGATTTTTACTTGGCATTGTAAGATACCATCTTAATTATAATGAAGCAAATAACACACAATAAAACACAACTTCAGTTTTATTACATTTATTTACATTGTGATACAATATTCATCGTATAAAGGCAGAAATCACTTAACAGCAAAGCATGAAGAAAAGGCAGACACACGCGCAAAATATCACCTTCCAAATTTGGGAAGCTTAACATGTTGCAGGTGGTACTCCAGTGCTTTCAGGAAAACAACTGAGTGGAGTACTTCCAAAATATTTGAAAATATGCTGGGTAGAAAATGAACAGTTTTTCTGTAAATAAATGTGACCATTCAGCAATACAAGCCACTTGATGGCGCACTGCGTTTTGACTTCTTTCTATTCCACATTCTGGGTGTAGACCCACTTTTAGCTCTAGTCAAGACCCTATTTGCAGTAAAATTCGTTGCTACCTCTTGATCAAAAGCCCTTTTGCTAAAGTAATTTTTAAAGTAAAATCGAAACTGTGTTAATGAAGCCACTGATGTAGCCTCCTTCCTAATTTCGGATATCAGGCGCATCTTCAGTAGCAGGTGCTAATTTTTAGGTAAATTTTGCTTGAGCATCTTGAAGAATGATTCCTTATAGCTGTTATTATCTGTTTTTTTCCCTTGAATTCTAGCTTCTTGGCCAAGGGAGCAACTCTCCGTGTGTCTGTGAGTGCTCAAATGCCAGTTCTTCAGAATGATATTAATCTCTATACCACAGTTTCTTGTACTTTTTAACCTACTTTTAAAATCAAGAGCAAAAGGGATATAATGGCCCATTAGGAAACATTAAATCTCGATCATTTCATTAATGTTCTCGCTAATATGTGTTCTATAAAGTTGCTCACTTTTATAACTAAGATGTCGGTATCATGGGTTAATGATCCATACGGCTTATAATGTCATACATCTGCCTTGAATCCATTATCAGGAAAAGACTAATCTATCTCTCTAGCAGATGGATTGGAAGTCTTGGAGGGATAAATTAACCCCTGTACTTTACTTTTTCACATACACTATCATATTTGATTTTCAAAGCATTCCCTAAAGTCAGAACATGTGCAGTTGTTTTTATTTGTTAGTAGGGCCTGGTGAGGAAGCATGGTGTCTTAGGTATCATCAACCAAAAAGGGCTATGGAAAGGGTTCTCTTCTTATTGGGAATGTGATTGACTCTGCAGTTTCGGGAAGGACACACTGAAAGCAGAGAGGGAGAAAGAGGATTTACATCTAGTCAAAATGAGCCTGGGTAACTTAGTGTTGGTTTTTAAACTGGGAATCATAATTTCAACCCAACAGCAGTTCCATGGCAGAGATGGGAGGCAAACTCAGGATGCAGACTTGCTCCAGGATCTGTGGGCATCCTTGGCACCCCTATGCGAAGTGCTTCTCCATCACACTGACAGTAGACAAGAAAGCTTGTTGTAACTCTGTTCATTTTATGTCCCACCTCTCCTTGGCCCCATTACCTCAGGGAAGGTGACCCACCCTTCGCTCCAGAGTGTCTAAGGGTAAACCTATCATCCTATTTGACGATTGCTTCAGGAATTGGCCTGAAACCCGACTCCTGCTAAGCCCAGATTCAAGAAAATCTGCTCCAAGGACTAAACAATTCTCTTTACATGTACAAGAATGAAATAATTTCTTCTGGACAGGGTTATAACAACATAACAAGAAAAACAACAAGTAATATATGTCTAGAACTTACAGTGTAACAGACACGGTTTCTAGCACTTTATATATTTTAACTTAATCCTCACCACAAGCACAGGGTAAGGAATACCATTATGCTGACCTTGCAGATGAAGAAACTGAGGTACCCAGATATGAAGCCTGGAACTGCTGCAGCCTTCCTGTTTCCTAAATTAGCACAGCAAGGCTGTCATTCTCAGTTACATTCTAATGTACTTAGGTCCAGAAAGTTTAAATACCTTGCTTCAGGTGACAGGCTATAAGGAGCAGATCTGGTTTTGCACGTCACACTGAAGTGGAAAACCACAGACATGGGAAGAACTTGAGTCTTTGATGACACCATCGCGTGGCCTGACACTGAACCAGCTCCACTTCTAGACTCTGTGGTGTGTGATGCTCAATGCCCTTAATGTCAGAACCATTCTATGTCAGAGTTACTGTCACCTGCAGCATAAATTTCCCAAGTGATTCAAAGGTCATATCGGAGCACCAACTGTGAATGTAGCTACTTGTGTTTGAATTTTGACCTCATGGTTTGGGGTTTACTTTTTCCCTCTGAGTCTCCCTTCTTCATTTGTCAAATACAATGGCACCTGTGTGTATGTGGTGAGGACAGAATGATACAATATGCAAGAAGCACTTAGAACAGTGCCTCAAGCTTAGCTCACATTTGTTAAATAATAGCTACTGTTAATATTGTTACCTTGTTATTTTATTTTATTAGCCCTTAGTATTTTTCTAATCTATAAAATATAAATAACAATAATTTAAGGGTCTATTACAAGGATTTAGTGAAACAACCCACATAAAGTGTTTAGAAGATTTTCTGGTATTTATGAAATGTTCCATAGATATTAGCTATTTTATTTCCAACTAATTTTAATTTTAATCAAAATAATATACATATTACGGAAAAGATCAGACAAATACTAAAGACTTACAATCAAAAAAGCAGTCACTTTTATTTTTGAGTAGCTATACTACCATGTTATTTTGCTGTTAAAGAAGTGTACATTAAAAATTCTATCATTTTTTATGTAAAGACCTTTCAACAAACTCATCTGAATATAAACTTCATTTTTTTAATAAATTAAAGCCAATTATAGTCTGTGCAAACTGTTACTTATGAAAGGCCATACTATTGTGTAAGCAATCACTTTATTTCTAAATGAGAAATGGAGATATCTAAAGCAAATTATATTGCCTGCTGATCCATAAACTTATATAGATCAAATATCCAATATAAAAAGTAAATATCTAATGCTATACTCTTAAGGAAATAGTATACTATCTGTAAAAATGGAATCTGATCTATCAAAATCTAGTAGTTTCAGTATAATTCTGGTTGAAAGAAATAGTAATAAAAGCAGCCTGATTCTAACTAAAGACACTACAATTTGTTTTCTAGCTTTCTCAGAAATCCAATGACGTTTATCCAGAAACAATAAACTAAAAGTCTATTTGCATTATTAAATTTAGTAATAGAATGAGAGAGTCTATATGTCAAAGTTGTATTTAGTGACTCATAAACCAATGAAGTGTTTACTTTAATCTGCACTTGATTTGGTAAATAACAAGTTTAAACCTATAAAAATTCATTTAGGGACATTCCTATTAATTGAATGATATCCAATTTACAATAGACATGCTGTGTAATAAAATACAACATTAATCTCAGTGTTTAGTATTGACTTTGTGGTTGCTCAAGAAATATTTGTTGAGTAAATAACAAAGCAGGAGTAGATAAATTCTTGACCTAAATTTTTAACTTTTTCCAGTATAGATTTTTTACACTTATGGTGCCATCTATATGTTGCATTATTGGAGGAGAAAAGGAACATTTAGTTTTATTAATTTATAAATTCATAGTATATGAAGGTACTGTAGTACTCTGTTTCAGATATGCTTAAAATATTTCAATGATTCTGTAAATATCAGTTTAGTGTCTACTTTGTGTAAACCACTGTCATATGCTCGAGAGTCAAAAATGGAAACCATACCATTTCGGTCTTCTATTAAGATATGAAATTGAAAACATACCAAAATGATATATGTTAAAGAGTTAACCCACAAGTCTGGAGAAAATGGGAGAGACAAAGGGCACCATTTCTGAAGCTAGAAACAAATGGATGAATGGGAACTGATGTCAGTAGAGAAAGGTAAGGATAGACCCAACTTACACTAGCAGAATCACAGAAAGCATCTGCCACTTCTGGGAGGGAAGAAAATAGGGTGACTCTAAACGGAGGCAGCTGGGGTAGAATCAGCTTGCAAACCAGTTAAATCTCTAATGGCTTCTGCTCCTTGCTGCTCTGTGTTGCTCTTTCTCAAAAAGTCTGGAGATGTAGTCATTAGAAAGGAGAAAGAGGATCCGGAGTTGGGGAATGCGACACACAGTTAGGGATGTATCTGCCACAGTGACAAAGTGGGGATTAGTTATGAGATGCACATTGAATACTGAACATAAAGGCTCTTACCCTTTTCCTCTATTTGAATCTGATTCTCAGATCCCTCCCTTCTAGACAGAGAAGTTGGAAGATTCTTTCCTGGGGAATTTGTTCTAATCCAAAGCAGAAAAGACAAAGACACTAATTCTTGGAATTTCCCAACAAAACATCCATACGGGTCAACTTACAATTAGTTCATGGTTGAGAAGCCCCATCATGTGTTCGTCAGAGCCAATCAGGTTTTTAATCCCTTATCCACCATCATGCACAGAAAGCCAAGGGTGAGAAAACTTTGAGGAAAGGCTCTCAGGATAAAGATCAAAACAAATGAACAGGAAAAAAAGTCAGAAAGTTAAGGAAACATTATGCCAGGAGAAAAGACTTAGGGGAAAAACGCTACTAGTAACACAACACAAACTAAAACTAGGTTGCTATTATGCAGAACACTCAAGTAACAGCAGAAATACTTGAAATTAGAAATAGGATGGCACAAATGAAAAATTCTGCAGAAGGACTCAAAAACAACATTTTGAGAAATATTCTTGAATGTAGCGTAAAAAGACAAAGGAATTAGAGAGAGGAGACAAAAGTAAGAAGCCTTAGAAGAACAGTCCAGAATACCTAGTGTTTGAGTAGTAAGACTTCCTATGAAAAAGTGGAGGACATAGTACCTGGAGGGGAGAAAATTATCAACAAATAGTTGAAGAAATTTTCCAAAACACGGGTCATGAATTTCCAGAAAGAGAAGCTCTGCTAAATGTCTGGCCTGAGATGCTTTGTCTGTAAAAATTCCCCTGTTCCCCAGAAGTTGTCACATGTGAGGTTTGGTGGCATCTCCTAAGGGATCTTCTGATTGATCTGTCAAACTAGACACGACTCACGGTCTCTGTCTGGTCCTTAAAATATAAAAGACTAAATTATGGAATTCTAGGTCATAATTTAGTTGACAAATAATAAAGCAATATATGAAATGTCCCTAGACAATATCATATTATTTAAAAAGCATAATTTATTCATAACATAATATTTATACAACTTTTTAGACCATTCATCATCTCTATCAAAGTATGATGTACCATTCACTGTTATTAACTTCCATAAAAAAGATGTTTCATGCTTCCAAATTGTGCCAGGTATTGCCAATGAAAAATTGGATGATTCTTAGAATCTTTCTTTCTATTTGACTGGATCATTGTTCTCAGTAGTGAATGAGCCATACAGTAAGTTCTTAGGAATGTTCAGACACTTTGGCCTTGAATTTAAAATAAAACTTTTCCTAAGCAAAGCCTTAAAAAAGAGCAGCAAGGATAGTCAGCGTTTAGCTTCCTAGATTCTTTCCATTAATCACTTATTTACTCAACAATTTCTTAATTGACACCTACTTTTGCAAGTTATGTTCTAGCTGCTAAGACTATACAGAAATAAAAGAGAGGTCCTCATCAGGTGGTGGTTTGAACAGACATGTCTACTTTGGCTGCGTCCTCAAACCTAAATAAGATATATGTTAGAGGTTTAAGAAAAGTGTGTAAGCTTAAAAAGAATGAAGCCAAGCTTCAGGCAGGAGACGAGAAGACTCCTCTAAGACACCTGACCAGAAGGAGAGCTGGCCAAGTCCATCACCCTTTTATGAAGGAAACAGCCAAGAAGGTGGTAAGAGCTTCTGAACCATTCCTCTTCCAACTTTTAAATACAAGGGTTATTAGGCATTTGAATAAAGCCCCTGCTATGGGTGAAAGAGACCACAGTGAACTGTGGGAAAACCACAAAGTACTTGGAAAAAACAGACACCATCATGCTGAAAACATCTCTCTTCAGAAAAATTGGACAGTTTTCATATCAACATTAGATAGAGGAGAAGAGGCAAGATGGCTGACTGAAGCCAGTTTTCAGCAGAGGCTCCCATCCAGAGGGAGAAATAATGTCCAGAACCAAGCCAATAAAGTGGAAGATTGTGAGCTGAGCTGAGGATTGATGGGTTTGTATCACCCCTGCTGAGGCAAGCTGGGACTCCAAGGAAACAAATTTCAGGTACAAAACCCATTGCAAAGAGGATGGAATCCTTCCCCTCCTCACATTCAGGAGAATGGCTCAAGGTGAGTAGTGAACAAAGGACCTTTTCTTTCACCAAAGGGGAGAGAACAAGTGAGGGCTGGGACTCCCTCCACAGAGAGATACCCCTGTAAGCCCAGGTAGTCTCTTGCCTGGGACAAAAGTTGAACTAATATTCTCACTACTTTCCTGAACTCCCAATCCACCTCTCCCTCCTCTCCTGGTGGTCTGGAAGACTACCCCCTGCAGAATCCGGAGAGTCTGACAGATTTTTGCTAGGGCAAGCATCTCATGGGCTGTGGAGCAGTTGTGTTGAAACTATAACTTTAATAGAGGCCAGAAGTCATAAGGGGAGAGACCTGTGTTGGAAAAGCATTGTGCGGGACCCATGCCAACAACCACCAGGGACTACAAAGGTGCATGCCGGCACCCCTCCCACTTCTGCTATTGGGGCAGCACTGCCCTTCAACTTCCTGGCTCCCTACACAGGTCCTGCGACTCCTGTGGCCTGCACCAGTGGCAGGGGGGTCTGCTCTTCGGCTCCCTGCTCGGCTCCTGCACCCACAGCTGGGTCTGCAGCAGCACATTCTGGCTCCCTGCAGGGCTCCTGTGACCTGTGGCCGGAGGTCAGCAGCTCCTCCTCTGGCTCCCCACCCAGCTCCTGCAACCTGTGGACTGCCTGTGGCTTCACTCAGAGGCTCCACCCTTTGGCTCCACAATGGGTTCCCGCAACCTGTGCACAGCAGTACCCCAGACCATGGCACCACCTCTGACAGTGGTGGTGGCTCCATAGTCCCTCCCATTGGGGTCAAATTTGGGAAAGACACCTCCCCATTACTGTGGAAGATGGAGGGAATCTGACCTGACTTGCAGGGGTTCCAGCAGTGGAGTGTGGCCAAGGCAGAGGCATGGTCTCCGAGGGAGAGAAAGATACTCCTCCATTGTAACCCCCAACTGGGTACAGATGCAGATGGAACACTCTCTAGTTTCCAATGATCACCAGAGGGAATTAGGCCTGAACTCCTCCACCTACAGGTTGCACAGTGAGAGGGCCAGAGTGGGGAGGCATTGGCTCCTCTTTGACTTAGGTGCAAATTTCTGGTGTACTTGAGTATTAGAGCTGGGCTGTAGCCCTGTAGGGTAACCAGTGATGGGTTGATGATGATGTAAAGTGGGAAAAGAGGCACTAGTCCCCCTAGAATAATTCTTCTGCTGGGAAGGCCTTTCTGACTCCACAGACCACTGGAATGAGTCACACTTGAGCTGCCAGTGGAACCCTGCTGTCTAGTTGCTAGAGACCTTTTGAACTCTCTCACTTGATCTGTGTTTGTGCTGACCAGGACAATTGGTTTTGAACTCTTGATTTGGGCCAATCACTTGGGGAATCTCCAATGTTTACCCTGGTTGTGCTATACAAGGAGGGTCTGATTCTCATCTCCCAGTTATTGCCAGTGGGGGGGCAGGGTGTCTTAATTGCTTGTATTCTTCCACAGCTGAGATTTCAACCCAAAGTCATTGATCCACTAGGATTGGTCAGAGTATAGCTAAATATAAGACAGACACACCTAGCCCCATCATACCAAGAAGGTCCCCAGAGTCTCAGGCTGTAGTACTGAACAGGACTTTGGAAAAGCTATAGGGGAAAATCCACAGTCACCAGTCCCTGCACTCTGGTAAAGGGTAGGTTAATTATATCTCCATGGAGCCCTCAATTTAATTCCACCTTACCAATCTCATTAAAGAAATGGTGAAAATTAACCATGGGGTGGAATCAGTGGGAAAACTTGGGCAACATGAATAACCAGAGTAGATCAACTCCCCCAAGATATGGCAAGGAGATGCAACAGAAGATCCTATTAATAAACAAATGGCTGAGATGTCAGAAATTGAGTTCAGAATTTGGATAGCAAATAAGATTAACAGAATTGAAGTAAAATTGGAAGCAGAAGTTCAAGGAGTAATTTAAAAGTTGTCTCAAAAATTCAATGAATTCAAAGATAAAATCACCAAAGATTTTGACAAATTGAGGCAAGAATTTGCATCCCTTAAAGACCTGAGAAATACAGTAGAAGCCCTCAGTAATAGGATGGAGCAGGCAGAAGAAAGGATCTCAGACATTGAAGACAAATGCTCAAACACTCCCAAATGCTCAAAGATGAAGAGAAATGGAGAGCATAGACAGATCATTCCCTGAGAGAGTTGTGGGACCACTCCAAAAAAGCAAACAATTGTCTTATTGGAATTCCTGAAGGTGATGAGAATGATCTGAAAGGAATAGATGCTCTACTCCAACAGATTTTAGAGGAAAACTTTCCAAAACATGGCAAGAGATACCAAAATTCAGATAATAGATAGTTTCAGAACCCCAGCATGACTCAATCCAAATAAAGTATCTCCCAGACACATTATAATTAACTTCACAACAGTTAATATGAAAGAGAAAATCCTGCAAGCAGTCAGACATAAGAAAACCATAACCTATAAGGGGTAGAATGACTGCAGATCTGTCTGCTGAAACTTTTCAAGTAAAAAAAAAAGATGGTCATCAACCTTCAGACTCCTAAGAAAAAACAAGTTTCAGTCCAGGATCCTGTATCCAGCTAAACTGAGTTTCATTTATGATGGAGAAGTCAAATACTTTAATGACATTTACATATTGAAGACATTTGCCATAACCCCCAGTTCTGAAAGATATTCTCAGACTCATCCTCCATAATAACCACCACAATGCTCTACCACCAAAGTAGACTCACTCAGAAATTATTGATCAAAACCCATCTTCCACAGTGGTGAAAGGATTAAAAATGTGCACTGGCTTTTGAAAAACTTGACACCGAAAATACCACCAGGCTTATCAATCCTCTCAATTAACATGAATGGCTTAAATTGTCCACTAAAGAGGAAGAGGTTGGCTCACTGGATACTAAAACTCAGGCCAGATATCTGCTGCATACAAGAATCTCATCTTATCTTAAAGGATAAATATAGACTCAAGGTGAAAGGGTAGACATCTATAATCTAGGCAAATGGAAAACAGAAAAAAAAGCAGGTGAAGCAATTTTACTTGCATATACATTAGGCTTTAAACCAACAAAAGTAAGGAAAGACAAGGATGGTCACTTCATATTTGCTAAGGGAAACATTCAACATGATGAAATATCAATTATTAACATTTATGCACCTAACCAAAATGCTCCTCAATTTATAAGAGAGACCTTAACAGACATGAACAATTTAATATCTTCCAGCACCATAATAGCCATAGATTTTAACATCCCTTTGGCAGACATCTACAGAACATTTCATGCTAACAAAACTGAATACACATTCTTCTCATCAGCCCATGGAACATCCTCTGAAATTGATGACATCTTAGGTCACAAGTCTAACCTCAGCAAATTTAAAAGAATAGAAATTATTCCTTGTATTTTCTCAGATCATCACGGAATAAAAGTTGAACTCACCAATAACATGAATCTGCGTACTCACATAAACCATGGAAACTAAATAATCTATGCTAAAAGATAGCTGGGTCAAACATGAGATTAAGAAGGAAATTACCAAGTTTTTGGAACAGAATGATAATGAAGACATGAATTATCAGAACGCAGTCCTAAGGGAAATTTATATTGCTGCAAGCCTTCCTTAAGAGAACAGAAAGAGAGGAAGTCAAGAACTTAATGGGACATCTCAAGCAACTGAAAAACACTCCAGCCCCAAACCCAGCAGAAGAAAATAAATAACCAAAATTAGATCAGAATTAAATGAAATCAAAACCAAAAGAATTATCCAAAAGATCAATGAATCAAAAAGTTGGTTCTTTGAAAAGTTTATCAAAATTGATAAACCCTTGGCTAGCCTAACCAGAAATAGAAAATTAAAATCCCTAATTTCATCAATCAGAAACGACAAAGGTGAAATAACAACAGACACCTCAGAAATTAAAAAAATTCTTAATGAATACTACAAAAACTCTATTCTCAGAAATATGAAAATATGAAAGAAATTGACCAATATTTGGAAGCATGTCACCTTCCAAGACTCAGCCAGAATGAAGTGGAAATGTTGAACAGGCCTATATAAAGTTCCGAAATAGCATCAACAATACAAAATCTCCCTAAGAATAAAAGCACGGGACCAAATAGCTTCACGTTGGAATTCTACTAAACCTTTAAAGAAGAACTAGTACCTATATTATTCAACCTTTTCCAAAGCATAGAAAAAGAAGAAATACTTCCCAACACATTCTATGAAGCAAATATCCCCTGATCCTCAAGGGGAAAAGACCCAACAAGAAAAGGAAATTATAAACCAATATCTTTAATGAATATAGATGCAAAAATATTCAATAAGATCCTAGCAAACAGAATATAGCAACACATCAAACAAATTATAAACCATGACTAAGTGGGTTTTATCCCAGAGTCTCAAGCCTGGTTCAATATACGTAGATCTATAAATATAATACATCACATAAAGAAATGAAAAAACAAAGATCATATGATTATCTCAATTGGTGCAGAAAAAGCATTTGAAAATATCCAACATCCTTTTATGATCAGAACACTTAAGAACATAGGTGAAGAGGGATATTTCTTAAAACTGATAGAGGCCATCTACAGCAAACCCACAGCCAATATCGTATTGAATGGAGTTAAATTGAAATCATTTCCACTCAGATCAGGAACCAGGCAAAGATGGTTTGTCTCCACTGCTTTTTTAACATGGTAATGGAAGTCTTAGCCATCACAATCAGGCAAGAAAAGGGGATCAAAGCTATCCATATAGGGTCAGAGGAGATCAAACTTTCACTCTTCACAGATGATATGATTGTATATCTGGAAACCCCCAGGGATTCAACTACGAAACTCTTAGAAGTGATCAAAGAATACAGCAGCATCTCAGGTTACAAAATCAATACTCACAAATCTGTAGCCTTTATATATATGAATAATAGTCAAGGTGATAAAACAGTCAAGGACTCTATTCCTTTTATAGCAGTGCCAAAGAAGATGAAATATTTGGGATTTTACCTAACAAAGGATGTGAACGATCTCTATAAAGAGAACTATAAAACTCTGAGAAAAGAAATAGCTGAAGATGTTAACTAATGGAAAAACATACCATCCTCATGACTGGGAAGAATAAACATTGTTAAAATGTCCATACTACCCAAGGCAATATATAATTTTAACACAATCCCTATTAAAGTACCACTGTCATACTTTAAAGACCTTGAAAAAATAATACTTTGTTTCATATGGAGTCAGAAAAACCCCAAATAGCCAAGATATTACTCATAAATAAAAACAAATCAGGAGAAATCATGCCACCAGACCTCAGACTATAGTATAAGTCGATAGTGATCAAAACAGTGCAGTACTGGCACAAAAACAGAGAGGTAGATGTATGGAACAGATTTGAGAACCAAGCCACCTACTTACCATCATTTGATCTTCAATAAGCCAATTAAAAACATTCAGTGGGAGAAAAGATTCCCTATTTAACAAATGGTGCTGGGACAATTGGCTGACGACTTATAGAAGACTAAAACTGGACACACACCTTTCACCTTTCAGTCTAGGTGAAAGGTGTGTGTCCAGTTTCAGTCTAGACTCTCACTGGATAAAAGATTTAAACTTAAGACATGAAATTATAAAAATACTAGAAGAAATTGCAAGGAAAACACTTGAAGAAATTGACCTGGGAGAGTATTTATGAGGAGGACCCCAGGAACAACCCCCCACCCCCAGTGCAATTGAAGCAACACCAAAAATACATTACTGGGATCTGATCAAGCTAAAAAGCTTTTGCACATCCAAGAACACAGTAAGTAAAGCAAATAGACAGCTCTCAAAATGGGAGAAGATATTTGCAGGTTATTTCTCTGACAAAGGTTTAAAAACCAGAATCAATAGAGAACTCAAATGTATTAGCAAGAAAAGAACAAGTGATCCCATCTCATGGTGGGAAGGGACTTGAAGAGCAACTTGTCTGAAGAAGACAGGCACACACCCTACAGACACATGAAAAATTGCTCATCATCCTTAATCATCAGAGAAATGCAAGCAAAATCACTTTGAGATATCATGTAACTCCAGTAAGATTAGCCCACATCACAAAATCCCAAAACCAGAGATGTTGGCGTGGATGTGGAGAAGAGGCAATACTTCTGTCCTGCTGGTGGGAATGCAAACTAATATGTCCCTTTTGGAAAGATGTTTGGAGATCACTTAGGGCTTTAAAAATAGACCTGTCCTTCGATCCTACAATTCCTCTACTAGGTATATATCCAGAAGACCAAAAAACACTTTATAACAAACATATTTGCACTAGAATGTTTATTGCAGCCCAATTCATAATTGCTAAGTCATGGAAGAATCCCAAGTGCCCACTGACCCATGAATGGATTAATAAATTTTGGCATATATACACCATGCAGTATTATGCAGCCTTAAAAAAGATGGAGACTTTACCTTCTTTATGTTTACATGGACGAAGTTGGAACACATTTTCCTTAGTAAAGTTTCTCAAGAATGGAAGGAAAAGTTTCCAATGTACTCAGCCCTACTGTGAAACCAATATAAGCACCCACAGTGCCATATGAAAGCTATAACTCAACTACAGCCCAAGATGAAAGAGAAAGAGGAAGGGGCGAGAAGGGAGGGTGGAGGGTGGGGGGAGGGATGGTAATTGGTGGGACCACACCTATGGGGCATTTTACAGGGTACATGTTAAATCTACTAAATATAGAATATAAATGCCTTAACACAATATCTAAGAAAATGCGGGGAAGGCTATGTTAACCAACAGTTTGATGAAAGTATTTCAAATTGTATATAAAACCAGCACATTGTACCCCATAATTGCATTAATGTAGACAGCTATGATTAAAAACAAAACGAAACAACATTAGACAGAAAATATTAAGAAAATTAAAATTTTAATAAAAAAGAAAATTTAGGTGAAAAATGATGTTTTAAGACTGATAAATATTATGGTACAAATAAAAAGATCATTTAAAAATATTAGAAATCAAAGTTAAAAAAAAAGAAATCAAAGTTAATGAACTCTTCCAGAAAAAAATACACACACACACACACATATTTTTGCAGTTTTTGGCCAGGGCTGGGTTTGAACCCACCACCTGTGGTATATGGAGCCGGTGCCCTCCTCCTTTGAGCCACAGGCACTGCCCATAAAATATATTTTTTAATTGATGGAAAATAGAAAAGATAAGAAAATTAGATATCCAACCTGGGAAGAACAAGGGTTCCTGAAATAGTGACGAAAGGAAAGAAATGGCAAATGAGCAGTAAAATAACGTAAGATCATTTCTGAAATGGATGAACGTGACTGTCCATATTGGGAGAGTTCACCCAGTCCGGTCATAGCTTGGAAATGCACTGCTATCAGGTCAGATTATCCAGAAATTTCAGGGCATATGAATAAAGAGAAGGTGCTACAAACTTTCAGGGTAAGGAAACCAGTTGCAAACAAAAGACTGGTCTATAATATGGCTTTGGCTGTCTCGTCCATGATATTAACCACTGAACAATATGGAGAAAATGTAAAGAAAAAATAATTTTCTGTCTGGAATTTTATACCCAGATGAATAGGTCAATTACAAACGTTGAATAAAAAAAATATCAAACATGAAAATTTCAAGAATTATACTTCGTGGGCACATCACAATTGTGCTCTACTCAATAAGAGAAAAATATCAAGAGAGAGGGATGTAGAGGGTGGACACCATGCTTGCAAAGGACAGTTACTGATTCTTATCACATTAAAAGCAAATGCTGAGAACAGGACAGTCTCCTGGCAAGCCTAGAGATGTTTTATGACTTGGGGGCAATCCCCCAAGTAAGTCAGTGTTCTGGAATGAGATAAGGCTGGTCACTCACTAGTGAGCATGTGTTAAACATTGATGCTTAGCAGTTCTTCATGAGGGTTGTGGAGAAAGAACACGTGAGGAGAGCAGGAGCCATTCCTTACCCAGCAGCCCTTAACTCTCCATACCTGTTGTGTATGTCAATTACCTTAACTCGCCACACCTGTTGTGTATAACCTTAATAAATAGCAGTTGTGGAGGAGGCTCGGGGCTGCAACTAAGGTTAGCCCGCCTGCAACTAACCTGCAACTAAGGTTAGCCCGCTCCCACAAGCTTGTACTTCTAATCCACGGCACAGAATTACACTTCGTGGCAACCCGAGACCAGGGCGATAGGGGTCGCGACAGAGGGAGACCTAGATTACAGAAAGCTGGATATTTAGCACAGAGGAGAAGCAGAGGAAATCCCCAGGATGTTTCTGAAGAGTTGGGCATAAAACTTAAAAAATGCAGATTGAATTGCTTCATTTGAGGATAGACTTTACAACAATGAAATTGAGATCTAATTTCTAATTAACTAATTGATAAAATTGGTTGGACAGCTGATATATCCCAGAACAGTATTTAGAGATGGTATTTAGGAAATGTGGGGGTCAATACAAGCAAAGTAAAGACAACCAGAAACTCCCAAGATATTTAAAATGTTGTTCATGAAAGAGAAAATATCCAAAGTTTACAACGTATCTCAGATGTAAATATCATTTTCACAGTCATAATAAGATAAGCATTGAATAGAGAAATAAGATAAAGCAAAACCAAGTATAAAAAAAAAAATCACCTGGCTAATTTGCAAAACTGTGTGTTGAAATCTATCTTTAAATGATTCCCTTGCTGAAGTGGTCTGTTGATCTGAAAAACCCAGATTAGAAAATGATAAAGTTAAAATGAAAATGAACATTTGCTTCAGAGAATACTTAGTGAAAGATGACCAAAAACAATGGATATCATAAGATCAAGCAATTGTATAACTTAGTTAACTGTGCTTTTAGGCAATATGTTTTTAATAAAGTAACAAATGTACATACTGTTTGTAGGGTACAGGCAATTAAATGTATTAGCACTGATATGCAACAATACTCCTGTTTCCCTGTCCCCACCCATAATAAGCTCCTTTGGAATACTTTACCCTAATAGTGTTTATTCCCATGATGCTATGGAATGAAAGGAATTAAATATTGCTGCAAATGGGGGCAATCATTAATGTTGAAAATTTGATTCAGTACAGCATAATTCCCTGTGCTTTTTATTTTTAATTTTTCTATTATTATATACATATATATGCACTGAGGGGTCAGAAGATTTCTCTAAGCGCAATCTTAAATCTAACCTGAGAATTAAAAAGAAGCAACCAGTCAAAATTTCCTAGAACAAAATTCTGGAAAGCAAAATCTTAGATGTTGCAAAGTAGGTTCTACAACACCCGAAATATGGGAGGTACATTTAAAATCAAACCATCTAGAAATGTTTAAAAACTGGATGTGTTTGTGAGTAATGACAGCATGTTGGTAATATAATTTATGAGTGTCATTAAAATACACTGCTGGTTTCTGACCTCTAAATTGCAAAATATAAACTATCTAGAAAGCCACAAAATGATGTTTGATTCAGTCATTGGTATTTACTCTGGGTGACTCAAATGACAAAATCATTTGTTTGATCAGGAAACAAATTTTCCACAGGGATTTTGTCTTTCTCTATGTAACATCTGCATAAGAATATTACTTTTAAAATTATAAAAGAACATTTGCTTCTGAAATGTCCACAGTCCCCACGTTAAAGTAATTAACCAATGCCTTTGATCCCCTCTCATTTTTTAAACCTTGTAATTATGTGTTCTGTTTTGAACTGGATGCTTTCATAGTGGGATGATACCGAAAATGCTGGTTTAGGAGTTGTATATTTATATCAGATCAAACACTCAGCTGATACGTTCAAGTTCTACGAATGAACATATGCTGCCACGGCAGAATTGAAAATTGCTTAGCTTTACTTGACATTATACTTTACTCAACTTTCAACACTATGTGGTTGCCAGGGCTTCCAGAGTGAAGACAGCGTGGGGATCCAATCATCTAGACATGAAGAAAGCACATAAAGAACTAAATCGTGAAACCAAGAAGAATAGAAATGTTCTACAATGGGCACACAACCCCACATAGGGCTGTTCATCTGAGGATGCGATAGTGGAATTTGCAGAAAAAGCTGTCCCAGTCAATGCGCTGCGTGGGGGATCCTGTGTACACCGGGGGTAGGCGGAGCCCCATTGGACCTCAGCCCTGTCAGGGAGCACTTCACGCATGCATGGAGAGGTTTCCAGGAAAGGGTGGCATTTGGACTGGGAAGAACATGCAGCTCCCAGTTCACAGAGAAGTCTGGGAAGGACCGTCCGTTTCTGGGTCTTCTCTGTAGATGATGGCAACACGGTTCCAGAGGCTTATCTTGAAAATAGTTGATCCGAATAGTTGAGCTGATTATATCTTGCAAATATAACTCAGCCACACAGGCCTGCAAGTTTAACATCTCGGCGCTGAAAACAGGGTTTTACCTTAATTTCGCCACAGGCTGAGCACAGGAGTGACGGTCCCTCACCAGTCTCGGAGAAGACTTACTTGATCCGCATTTAACTCCCTGCCAAGCTTTTCAGCTGTCTGTCTATTTTAAGGAACCCCTGTGTTTGCACAACCCATAAAACATGTCATGACTAAATTGGAGGTTTTTGTAATTGAGAATTAGAAAGTGTGACTAAAACCTGTGTGGCCACCGTGAGCTACTGGCTACAGGCGGTGCATTTTTGACAAATGGCTGGTCATGTGTAGTAAAGGGGTGAACATCAGATGCTACACCAGACGCAGCCTCCATTGGTCTGATGCCATGTTTTCAAATGCCCAGATGGCCAAATCCTAACATCTATTGCATTATAGTGTTATTAGGAATCAAATCAAGAGAAAGGATTCTGGGGCCAAATCGTGGTTACGGTAAAGTGATAAAAAGCTTACAACCCACGCAACACACGGGGATTAATAAAAGGTAAATCTGGCTGGATTTAATCTGCTGACCCTCAACAAAATAATTTACTTTTCAGCAATCACAGATGGGTTTATAGGAGAAAAGATTAGCTCTATATAATTGTATGGGTTTTAATAAAGGATCAAAATGCAAACATAATATTTAGAAATAATTTGCTTCAGGCCAAGAGCACCGAGTATTAGGATTCACTAAGTAAATGAATGGAAGACAACAATATAACAATTGATTTGAAACAGTTTTTCAGTTTGGAAAATAGAGTGTAATGAAGATTCATTTTATTTTACGCGTATCAGAGAAAGCCTAATAGCCTCTTCAAACTATGTTTGTTGAAGAATCACATCACGAAACAAGAAATAATTGATTGTTGTAAAAATATGCTTCTAAGATAAATTTCTTTTTCTTAACTGAGAAATACGACTTGTGCTGAAGATCATGGATTGGAGCTTTTTAAACAGAACTTGCTATTTCTGCAGCTCCATTTTCTTTGCCAAAGGTGATGATTAATAATAGGGGATTCGAGGTTTAAATAATACATGTCTACCAAATTGACCATTCTGATTGAATTAGGGGATGAATGGGAAAAGAGATTATGTCTCTGGGAGTCTGCACTGCATTTCATAGTTCATAAGACACTTTCACATTTGAATGATATTATCCTGAGGCAATTCTGAAAAATATTATTTCTCTATGTGTTAGCTAAAATAAATTGCAATGCAGAGTTATGACAACCTGCTCCAAAGTATCAGCCAGAACTGGAATCTGCAAGGTCTTCAGATTCTTGGCGATTTTTTCTTTTACCCTGCAGAGTTTCTCTGAATTATCAAGTAAATTTGAAACAAAAAAATTTGCCTGAGAGATTACTTCTTACCCTCTACATTTGCTTAAATGGACCATTTTCACTTTAGACAAAATACCCCAAACTATCTAAAGTCATTCTGAATTTTAAAATCACCCCCAGAAATTAAATAAATAAATTTTCTTTTTAAAAAGTATTGCTCTAGAAATATCTGGTTTTTAAGTGATAACTCATGGGCTGCTTGTTGTTTCCACTCTGCATGAGGGATAAATTTGAGTACTGTGAAACACTGAGAAAGTTCCTTTCTTATTTATTTATTTATTAAATCATAGCTGTGTACATTAATGCAATCATGGGGTACAATGTGCTGGTTTCATATACAATCTGAAGTATTTTCATCAAACTGGTTAACATAGCCTTCATGGCATTTTCTTAGTTATTGTGTTAAGACATTTATATTCTGCATTTAGTAAGTTTCACCTGTACCTTCTAAGATGCACTGTAGGTGTGGCCCTACCAATTACCCTCCCTCTACCCTAACCTCCTCCCTTCCCTGCCCTCCCTTGCCCCTTTCCCCATATTCTGCTATAACTTTTGGAAGGTTCCTTTCTGTGGTACGCCACTTCAAAAACTACAGTTTGAAACTAACTTAGAAACTAACTTGGCTGTTCATAACAGCCAAGCAAGTTTAAAGATTTCTGTAACAACACCAAAAGATAGGACACATGTGAATATATCACGGACAGACTTTTGAAGATATGAAGAAGATCCCTTCTTCTCCCCCCTCACCCCCATGATAGAAAAAAAAGTAGGTGGAAGAGAAGCAGATACGTGAAGCATTCTCCATGTAGGCCACTTACTCAATTAGCTACAGCAGCGATCACTTAATCAGATTTTGCACAATATCAAAAGCAGTTTATTTCATTAGCCACAGTTCCATTTTGAAGGGCAATGACATTAAAGGCGTTTTTAATTGGTCATCATTCAAGGTTTAATATAGATTCTCAGTGTAATTCATTTAGAATTAAAAGTATCATCACAGAGAAATCTAGCAGCTTGCTTTATAATAAAGGAGCATATCATACTAATTTCCTTGAACTTGTTTGACCTTTTTAGAACAGCTTTTGTGTAGCTGTGTCAAATTAATTTGCTACTTTTCAAAAAGTAGGAAGAAAAATTATGTGAACTATTGATATGCATCTTTAAAAAATATTTTAGAATAAATCATTAAGAGATAATGTGTAAATATTCCGGGGAAGATCGCAACGAAGCCAGCACATGTGTAATGATAATAACATATCAGGATTTATTTCTGTGATAGGGTTAGCAGATGAAGGATGCAAAGAAATAATTGTCCAGGACTAGCTGTTAAATCTGCAAAATCTTAGACAATGTCCTTCTTCTTAAGATGGAAAAATATGAAATTTCACTAACAGATATGTGACTCAATCTCTACTTCAATGGTGCTTATTTGTGAGTTGATGTCAGTTACAAGGGAGGTTTCTAGTGGTTTGCTGCAGGAATCCACCTCTTCACTCATCCTTTCTGGCTCAGCTATTTAAATTTTTTTCTTTCTTTTTTTTTTTTGAAACAGAGTCTCACTCTGTTGTCCATCATAGCTCACAGCAATTTCAAACTCTCGGGTTCAACAGATCCCCTTGCCTCAGCCTTCCCAGTAGCTGTGCCTACAGGCCCCCACCACAATGCCCACCCAGTTTATCTATTTTTAGTAGAGACGGGGTCTTGTTCATGCTCAGGCTGGTCTGGAACACCTGAGCTTAGGCAATCCTTCAACCTCGGCCACCCAGAGTGTAATTAGGATTATAGGTGTGAGCTTCCACACCTGGCCAGATAAATTTCTTAAATAAAGAAGTAAAGATCACACCCCTCCAAATTTGTAGCTGAAATCAAATTTGTGCAAGTAAATTTATGATCCGTGATTATGCTGAATCAAAACTGTACTGACATGATGTAGCCATCGGCTGAAATCTACACTATTATTTAGTTGGAAAACTATGAGATCCTGTACACGGTTGTACATGCTGAGGAATATGTAGCCTAACTCTTAGGACTTAAATTTGATTAGAACTCCATTAATATAGCCTAAAAAGGGCAAACATGATTTTAGGCTGAATTAATAGAAAGATGATATCTAGAAGAAGGGACAGGACAGTTGAACTACTTTCTGTGCTGCAGGAACCACAGCTGGAGTTTGTCTCCAATCGTGGCTGTCACTCTAAAGAAGAGACACGATTTGGACTCTCTTGATAGAGGAAGCGGAATTTATGTCCACACGGAGCAGTTTAGTGTTTACCCTGCCTCTGCTATACTAAGCACTTCGGGTGGAACACGGTAACTCTCTTCAAATATCTGAACCTCTGCTATTTAAGAGATTTAAGAAAAATACTATAACCATTTTCTTCTAATGGCATCATCACAGAAAATTAATATCTGTTTTATCGATACTACCTGCAAAAATCAGGAAAATTTCTCCCCAGTTTTTTGTCATTGTTTCTATCTTCTTTCCATTTCTCAGTTTGTATTAATTTACTAGGTTATTTTCGTAATATTTAATTTATGAATAAATTATTTTATTAAATTATATATTCTCTTTCAATAATTATTTTTAAATAAGGTCAACAAAAAATAATCAAGATTTAATTCTATATTTTGGTGGTATTGATAGCCTTATTTTCTATTTCACCTTTCCTCTTTATTTGGAGTCATCTTTCAATTAATATCACTGCGTAATTTTTCAAGAATGGCAATTTTTGCTCATCTCACTATAGAATGTCCTTATGTATTTTTTTAAAATGTAAGAAGTACCTTCTAGTCACTTGTAATCATCGTCCCTCTGAGTCAATGAGTATTCATTCATTTGTTCAAAACATGTTCTGAAGAATCTAATTTGTGCGGGGCACTATTTTGGGTGTTTGGATGACATCAACAAACATCAGCCAAAATAGACAAAATCTCCCTGCCCTTTAAGAGCACATGGTCTAGCAATTGGAGGAAGGAAGAGGTAAGTAATAAAAATAAACATAAATAAGCAAGTTACAAAGTATGTTAGAAAGTGACAAATACTATTAAAAAGAAAGAAATACAGTTCTTTAGGGATAGAGAAAATTTCAAGTTTTAGATGGGGGTGATAAGGGTATCTCGCTAAGAAAGTGACATCTGAGAAAAAAAACTTGAAGAAGGGGAAGTAGATGGCTATGAAGATAACTCATGGAAGAGAATCCAGGCTGAAGGAAGGGCACATGCAAAGACCCTGAGGCAGTTGTTTCCTCAGCAGGGGAACCACAAGGAGGCCAGCATGGCCGGAAAAGAGCAGATAAGGAGTCAGACAAAGGATGAGGACAGAGAAATTGGAGATCTCTCATCATTCATGAGCTCGTGGAGGGCCCTACAGACTGTTGTAAGAACTTGGTTCTTCTTAGTGAAATAGGGGGCCAAGTAGAGTTTTGAGCAGAGGGCTGCTTTGGTCTGATCTGTATTTCAAAAGGATCGCTCTGGCTGCAATTTTGAAATTTGACTATAGAGGGTAATTGCTATATAAAAAGATTCAGCCCAGGTTTCTCCCATTTATTTCCTAGTAAAAGGGAGCAATTTAATAGTGTCATTTTGCATTTATTTGTATACATTTATGTATATGTGTGTGTAAATATATATATGTTTTAATAGAAAAAATGTAACAGAGCATATCAAAAAGAAATCATTGAATTATATATCCAGAAGAAAAATAATCTATTCTACCTTGCCTTAAATGGATAGTATCCCAATAAATGATTTTAGACATGTATGAATCTGCTTTATGTTAGAACACTTCTAATAAAAGACATTTCACAGCTTCTTATAATCCACACTTCAAACCTTCACAAATGTCTCTTTCTGAAATTTCTGTCTTCTGTTAAATTAGAATTCTTCAGTTTAGTAGTTGCAATTTCTTCTTCATCTTTTTTTAATACATAAATGTAAAATAAAAAATCCAGATCGCCAATCACTTTGAATTCTAATCACTCTAGCATACAGTGTTTGTCAAACCACTTTGTCTTCATGTATAAAGTAACAGATGTAGCCCTTCCTTTAGCTACTAGAAAAAACGAACTCTGTAAGTCCAAGATAGAATTATTGTTGGTATTATTCTGCTCTCATTAGAAACGGAAAATTAATCCAATCCCTTACCAGGAATTTAACTCAGCAAGATGGTGCGTGTGGCCTACAGATATGACATCTTCAGGGAGCATTGAGTCATTAATTCTGAGTCTGGGGGAAAAACATCCTGAATTCACCAAAGCTTTTAATCCAGATGAGATCCATTTTTACTCTATTACCATGAGTGGCCTATAAGGAGAAATCCTGACAATAATTTAAAAGAAGTTTAATAGAACAGTGAAGGATAGCTATCATAAAGTCTCTTGTAAAATATATTTTAGGTGATCAAATAGATATTGATGAAATTAGATATGGATCAAATAGATCAGTGATCAAATTAAATATTTAACTAAGTGAATATTCATCAGAAGTTCTTTAAGAATTAAAAAATCATTAGCTTAATTTCCCAATAGAAACATTGCATGTGTATATAAAATATATAAAATGAATCTTTTTGTAAAATATTTCTTTCCTTCAGAGCCATTATTCTTAAGGTACAGGCAATAAACCACTGGATTTAAAAGAACTCAATGTCAGAGGAGAACAACAGCAGAGACCGCAGCTTTGACCGTGATTACCCTCGGCAGTCCAAGACACAGGTTATTCAGTTAGCAACTCCTGAGCCTTCATGGTCCCCTGAGTTCTGCTTTCAAAAATAAGGAAAATACAAAAAAAAAAAAACAAAAACCCCAACAAGGCAGCAACCGCTGACCTCACAGAGTGCACGTTTATCACACCAAAAACTGAGTTACTCAAATTCCCTCCTGCTTCCCAAAGCTTATTATGAAATCATTCATTCTTGGCTCTGAGCTCAATTTTGGATTTATTGTCAATTACTCCTCTGCCCTTTCAAGCCCTGTGGATTCCATTTCCAGAGATGCCCAATATTCTTCTCTCGTCCATGTCCATGACAATTTTCTGCTTCACTTCTTTATTATCATCATCAGCCTGGATTATCTCAGCACCTTCCTCACTGGTGCCCTGCGTGCGGCTGGCACTCTGATCATTCTACATGCCATTCCTGTATTTATTTTCTTAAGGCATAGCTTCCAGTATGTATTCATGCAGTGTCACTGAACCATTGCCTGATGTACTGTGTTAGGTGCTAGTGATGTCCCAGTCAAGACGGGGTCCTTTCACTTTTGAGACTGTAATTAAGTTTGGCACAAAGTCATGACATTAACTGAGTGGAATGCAGTACCATTAGTGAGACTCCTGAGGATGTGCAAAATGCTATTACAATAGGAGGAAGGCGGGACCCAGGCTGCCAATGGCAAGAGAGAATGGGAAGTCTTTAGAGAGGAAAGGTGCGTGTATTGAGGGATAGGTGGGCTTGCACCAGATAGATGCTAGAGAAAAGCTAATTGTACACAGAGACAATGATATTTACAGGGACATGGAGATATTAAATATAGCCAGTTTGAAGATCTCTAAATTTTCCAGCATGGCTAAAGCATAGGATGTGAGTTAAGAAAGGCAGGAGAATTGACCAGGAAGTTTAGTGAGGACTCCTTCAGGGTGGATTTTCTGAGTCAAGCTATGAAATTTGGACTTTATTCTTATCTCATAGGCAATGGGAGCTATAAGGTATAGTTGGTTTTAGGCAGATGGTGTTGGAAAGTGACCTACTGATTTACTGGATCATCAGGTGGTCTATGGCAGGGATCCAGGTATGTGAAGATAAAGGCAGTCCAGGTAAGGAAAATAATGACAGGGGATTGGAGAGTAAAAAGCTGCATTTAAGACCTGTAATAGAGAGGAATTTTTACCAAAAAGTTCGGGGAGATATTCTGTCCCCCTGTCTGATTAAGACCCTGAATCCACCTCCATGAAAGCCCCCTCTGCTGGTCCCACCTATAAGAACACGTGCCAGGCAGTAGTCGTCTTTGTGTGCCTGAGTTATCTCACTTCACATAACAGCATCTAGTTCCATCCATGTTGCTACAAATGATGGGATTTCATTCTTTGTATGGGTAAATAATATTCTATTGTGTATTGATACCACATTTTCTTTATCCATTTGTCCACTGTTGAACACTTTGGTCAATCCCATATACCATTACGAATAGTGCTGCAATTATCAGGAGCTGGGAGAGTATGGGGGAAGTGGGATAAAGAAAAGTCAATGGGTAGAAATATACAGATGGAAGCAATGTATTATAGTATTGATAGTATAGTAGGGAGACTCTAGTTAATAAGTTATCGTATATTTCCAAAAAACTAAAAGAGAAGAAATGGGACATTCCCAACACCAAGAAAACATAAATTTTAAAGTGATGGCTATCCCAATTACTTTGATTTGATCATTGCACATTGTTTACATGTATCAAAATACCACATTAACCCTCAGATACATATGTACTATTATATATCAATTAAAGGAAAGAAAAAAAAACAATTCTGTTTTTTTCTTGTTGTTGTTTTTGTTTTCTAAAGTTGGTCAGATACAGCCCAAATCATCACGTTCCTGTGTAAATGACATTTGCTGTTTTGCTAGAGTATATTGATTTCATATTTCCTCCAGGCCCATGATTTTTAAGCTTTATTAGTCGTAGCCTTGAGCTTCAGGGACCTTATAGGAGAGGAGCAGAAGGAATGAGCAGGAGAACAAGGGGCAGAGTGCCTCTATCCACATTTCAACAAAGCCAGCTTTGCTTTTATTTGTTGTATGTGTGAGATTCTATATAAGATTTCATTTTAAAAAGTCTGCTTAAACAGCTTTTGCTCAGCATAGTAAGTAGAACTTACTACATAACATTACTTAACATTAAAAAATGTTAAATTTTATATTTTAACATTTTTTGTAGGCATTGATGTCAGATTTGGAAAAAGAACCTACCTCATTTTGTGCTAAGATGTAGGGAAAGGATGAACTAAGTCTTTGCAGTGACACTGGAGAAATACAACATGCCAATAATAGCAAGTCGCATCAAGATGAGATTTCTAGGGCAGGGTACAAGAAGGTCAAAAGTCACATTGGAAAGCTTGGCTTTTGTAGTCTTTTGGGATAACATACTTGCTCCTTGTAATGGGGTGTAAATTGTTAGGTTGTTGGGAGCGGATTATAAAATGGTTCCAAACGAGATAAAATTTTTTATTTAAATCTAAGCTGGTCAAGATATCTTTAAGACACTGATAAAATTATCTTCTAACTGAAATTAGATGAAGCAAATTACCTAGGTCCCACCTTTGTAATTTGAAGAAGCCACGGAACCGTAAGTACAGTTCCGAAGTAGAGCATTCTGATAGTGGTAACAAGTTAGGAAATGCACGTGTAACTGACAGAACCTAAGATTCAATGTGAGAAGTGAAGGAGAAGGAGGATGTTCAACCTAAGTGCCCATCAACTGATAAGTGGATAAAGAAAGTGTGAAAGTGCCATGAAGTACTACTACTCTGCCTTAAAAAGGAACTTGGATGAAATTGGAGACCCTCGCCCTAAGTGAAGAATCTCAGGAATGGAAAAGCAAGTACCATATATTCTCACTTCTAAGTGGGAGCTAAATGAGGAATACATATATGGTCATAGCCGACCCCATATACCGAGGGCTGTGGGTGCAAACCTGGCCCCAGCTGAACTGCATCAAAAATTGGCCGGGTGCTGCAGTGGGCACCTGTAGTCCCAGCTGCTTGGGAGGCTGAGGCAAGAGAATCACTTAAGCCCAAGAGCTGGAGGTTGCTGTGAGCTGTGACTCCACAGCACTCTACTGAAGGAGACAGTGAGACTCTGTCTCCACAAAAAAAAGGAAAAAAAATTATGTAATTTACATTGATAACTAAGAGAGGGGAAATTTGGGGTGGAGGAAAGCTAAAAGTCTACCTGTTTGATTCAACGTACACCATTCTGGTGACAGGTACACAGAAAGGTCTGACTTCAGTGTGCTACAATTTCATCCAGGTAACAAAAATTACCTGTACCCCCTGAATTTTTTGAAATAAAAAAATAAAACTGAAGGATCAACATTGGAGAAAGAAAAAGTAAGCCAGGAGAGAGTGGCTGTCACTGAATCCACAGAAGGAGTGAGCGAGCAAGGGGCTGTAGATCTGTGGTAAGTGCACACACCAGCATTCCTCTGCTGTAATTCTTGCTTCCTGCAAGTGACCATATATATATATGTCTAGAACAAAGCTCTGATTCTTTAGCATGGAATTAAAGTCCTCCCAAATCTCATTTCTGCTGTCTTTCTCACAAGCCCCCTGTGTTCTTCTGTGCCTGCACATACAACATCTTTGTTCCAACAACAGTTCTCTTTTCCTTTTGTAGAATATGTCGTGAGCTTCTCTCATAATAGTTCTTACACCTGGCTGCATTCTTACACATTATCTCTGCCAGCGGGGCTCCTGTTTCTTTTTTCGTTCTTTCCTTTTTTTAGCTCCTGTTGATCCTTGAAGTTTGTAGTGGTTTGGTTGCTAAAGCAGCCCCTTGCAATTCAACTTGGAAGATTCTTCCTCCGAGACATAGAGCCTATTTTTCCAGCTCTTAAATCTGGGGTGGCTCCTTGACTTGTTCTGACTAGCTGAATGAGCAATATGAATCCTGCCAGCTCAAGCTTAGGTTTGAGTAGCCTTGAAAGCTTGAATTCTCTTTCTAGAAATACCACTGTGATCTGAGAAATAGCCCGGGCTGGCTGGCTGGAAGATGTCAGATCACACACAAAAAAGCCAAATCCATCATAGGCCATGAACAGATATGCTATCCCCAGATACGTGAGAGAATCAGCTAATGTCCATAGAACTGCCTTTCTGGCCCAAAGCTGACCAGAGACACGGGAATAGTTTCAACAGACACCTACCAGCTGACCATTAGACTCATGAGCAATAACAAATGGTTATTATTTTAAGTCACCATGTTTTAATGCAGCTGGGTCCACAGCAACAGCTAACTAGTACCGTGGTCTGGCT
The DNA here is from genome assembly GCA_963573935.1 of Arctocebus calabarensis. NCBI lineage: Eukaryota > Metazoa > Chordata > Mammalia > Primates > Lorisidae > Arctocebus > Arctocebus calabarensis. The sequence continues at coordinate 21,912 of CAUYON010067412.1, read as the reverse complement.
CGTATCTCATCAGTCCCATAAACCTGCTTTGATGAATCTTGCTAGGACACAAAACCAAAGTAGTCTCTTTCCTTTTGCATGGGTGATTGGCCTGAGATGAAGTGCAGAGGAAGAAAAGACCCAGAACACGCAGGACGTCACAGGCTTTGTTAAAGATTTTAGAATTTAGCATGCTGAAGTATGCTAGAATTTTTTCTTCATTTGGACAAAAACAAACAACCCCCCCCCCCAAATGCAGCAAACTCTCATCATTATGTTAAAACTTTCTGAAATACTGAAACAATTGGAAATCTACTTGAAAACATTTAATGTTCCATTTTCTCTAACCCTGGCTGGTACACCCCAGGGAAACCTGCCATAGCGCTCAGCCTCGACTTCCCCTGCTTTTCTTGCTACCTAAATGTCAATCTGGAGCAGGGTCAAGACTGGAAACCATGGAACGTGTACATCTCACCCTCTTTTTCTGGTTACTCTCCGGAGTGCAGGGATGGTAAGACCCTGCAGGCTTCATTTTAATCCGCCTTTCTGTAACACCTGCTTTATGCTAAAATCACTCATGCGGAGGAGATGATGCTAACATGACATGAGGAAGCAGCGGCTGCTACTGGCTTCAAGAACTTCACATAAGAAAAACATTAAACTCTGTACTTGAAGCTGTGGACAGCTCTAAGATATGTGACTGTTTTTAATGGCCTCCGGGAGTTGGACAACGTGAACCTTTGCGGGGATCATAAGCCTGCTACTTCCCTGCTTTGTATCTGGGGAGCAAATCCTTGTCTTCGTAATCTATTCCTTGGTGTGTAGTCAGGATGTAAAGTGTCAGGGAACACAATGGGAATCAGTGAAACAGTTGCTCACACAGCGTCTCCTGCCCCCTGTGCTGGGAGCCGGACGGTGGCAGCTGCCCCCATCTTTCCCTTGTAGACGCTGCGCAGTGAAGCTCACACTTAACTCTCGCGGGGAGTGTCGCAGATTCAGACAAACTCAAGCTGCCGCCTCCTCATCAGAATGCTTTTCTCCTATGAAATGTGTGCAGCTGTCAGAGAAAACCGAATCAGCTCTGCAAACCAAGAAACTGTCTGGGAGGGCCCCGTCAGAGTGCTCTGGCTCCTTCCCGCCCAGCCCCCGGACAACTGTCCCCTGATCAGGGCTGCCAGCCAGGCAGACTGAGACAGAGACGGCAGCTCCACGGAGGCGATCATGCTGAATACTCCAAGCCTCTCAGCGATGAACTTGGAAAACTTCCCAGACTGTACATCTGCCTTAGCATAATAGCTTGTACTTCAGAGAATGAGGCTTTCAAGGGACACAGCGAGAACAACTTCATCTATTCACGGAGGGAGGGTACCGTTTCTTCCCTCTTTCAGGGACAAGTGCCTGCCTCCTTACTCTGCCTCCAGGGTTGTGGCCGTGGGAATGTGTGTATTCAGGAAGTGCCACCTGCCGCGCAGCTCTGCTGGGAGAAGCCCCTGTGACCAGTGCACGGCCCAGCTGGCTCCTCCTGAGAAGGCTACTTAGGATGGAGGAAGCCAGGAGGAAAACAAAGTTATACTCACAGCAAGGCCAAGGATTCTTCTTTCACTCTTACATCTCCTTGTTAATTTGTGGTACACAGTTTTTCAGTGTGCTGGGCAAGTAGTTGGATGCCCATGAGCTGAGGACACCGGAATAGAGGTGTCTCCCACAATGCCTGGCAGGATTTTCTATTTTTAGTAGAGACAGGGTCTCACTCTTGCTCAGGCTGTCTTGAACTCCTGAGCTCAGGCAATCCACCTGCCTTGGCCTCCCAGAGTGCTAGGATTAGAGGTGTGAGCTACCATGCCCAGCAAATTATAGTTTTTCTTATAACTTATCTTTCAACTCAACATTACAGCAGCAAATATCATAGCAAATAAAAACTAGCATATAGAATCTGCAAACGATAAAAGGAATGCATATATTTGCAGTTGTTATTTTACATGTTAAAATAGACAAATAACATGAAAAAGAATTTAAAATATCGATTCTTTCTTACTAGGCTTAAAGTTACCATAAGAAAAGATTTTTCAGTGTTTCACAAGTCAATAGGAAAAATCAAGCCATCCCATATCCATGCTAACTGAAGAATAGACAGAGACCTGGGAATGGTTATTCTTAATATAAGGGGACTCTGTAGGGAAGATGATACAGTGTGAGAGAGAGGAGAATAAATAGTGAACTTGGTGTTCTGTATGTTTCCCCCTGTATGTGCTACAGAATGTCTCATGTTTGTAATTCAATGTGTATTCTGGATATCCTGCATTTCCTTAAGGCAAGGGATATGTTTGTTTTATTCTCTATTACCAGGGTTTATTCCAAGAGTTGGGGAAAATAAATGCTCGGTCAATATTTTATGAGTAAATGAACAAAGGAATGAATTTAGATCATTATTGGCTATTACAGGGAATACGGAATTCATAGTGAGTGAGCACCTAGCAAAACAAAGAGCATATGGGGTATTGATGTATATTTATCTCAATCTTCCCTCTGATTTTGAAAGATAAGTATTACCAGCTCCCTTTTACAGATGAAGAGCCTGAGTTTCTAGAGATCATCTGACCCATCTCTGTTGGTTTAGGTTCAAGGTCAGTGTTACCTCTATCAGGCTCTTCTGCCCATAATGGAAATAGACACCAGCTTCATATCGAGATGGACTTTCTAAGATGCCTACAGTTCTGCAATCCACTCTCTTACAAGGAACCGGATTACCTGTCACTGGTATTATGGAGTCTGCTTGACTATCTGCCAGGAACATATAACAGAGAAGATAGAAAAAGAGGTTGTATTAGAAAATCCCTAATGTTCCCCTGAAGTCTGAAACTTTAATTTACTGTCTAGCCATATGCCAAAGTGGCAGAATAATATGGTGCTTCCCTCCCTTGGAATTTCCCCATTTTTCTTTTACTTTTAAAGCAGATGGTTACTGTTGTGCTTGTTGCCCCAGGAGAAGAATGTACAGAACAACAACCAGAAAAAGCCTGCTATTTTTTGGCCTTTCTGTTCCAAAAGGCTAATCCTTCTGGGGAAGCTGGAAGTTTAGGAACACAGTCCAACCATTTGAGAGAAGATTAGGAAAGAGAGCAGGTCTTCCAGACAAGTTTGAAAAAGCTAATCTGGACTAGTGAGTTAAAAATGAGATGGATGAAGGGTGGAGAAGCTGATGACGAGAAGGGTGTTTGAGGCTTCAGGGGAAGAGCTGCTTTTTAGCCACCCTTCTTGGGTGGAAGGAGAGTTACTTCAGAAAGAGGTGATTTCAGAATATAAGGGAACACACCTGCTTCTAGGGAAAACCCTGGGGAGACAGAGGGCACTTTCCAGCAGAAAAGGAGCATCCAGGCGATGCAGCCAGAGAGAGCATCAAATGGCCTCAGGATGAAAGAGACACTCGCCTTTGGTCCTTCCAGGGCGTTAATAGAGTTCCAAGCTTAGGTGTGATGCTGAGGAATGGAGCACACCCTGAACAGAAAGGACCAGTGACAGAGGGCACTTGAACCTGAAGACCAACCAAGCCACAGACTGAAGATCTCCTTTCCGGCCTTCTTTGTAGTTTCTGCGATTTTCTGCAGTTTTCAGCTATTTGAAAGAAAACCACACATATTTATTTCTCCAGTGAGGAGAGCATTTCTCCAATGTGTGTGTTTGGAACGATTCAAATGTGACCCTGTCACGGGATTTGCACCTTAAAGGGGCTAACTTGCTTATTTTGGGAGACTGCCTTCATCTGTTTTCTTTCTTCTTTTCCTTTCACAATCATCAGTGTTTTATTGTTACCATATTCATATATAATAGAATAATCTTTTGGTAATCTGGGAACTGGCATTTGAAATGAAATTTAGAAGGTCTGCATGGAAAAGCTTTTGATATAGTAAAGGATGATTTCTCTCACTTACAGATCTCATCTTTAAAATAATGAGTGGAATCTGCACAGTTATAACATTCAGTTTTTGTTTGTTTACCACTATATACTCAGAACGTGACACAACATGTTCACAACACAAAACTTGGGACCAGAGGAGCCTGGGACAAGGGGCTTCCAGGACTAACACTGGCACCATAGATGCCCGTCATCCACTGGCACTTTGAAGACACTCACGGGTCTCTCTCCCCTCTTCTTTATTTCCAGTGTCCCTTCCCTTTGTGCCTGTACCATCTTTTGGCTCCCACTTATTAGTGAGGACGTGTGGTGCTTGTTTTCTCATTCCTGAGATACTTCATTTAAGACATTGGTCATTCCATTCCTATTGTTCTTGTTTAATATAGGCTGTATTTGTCAAAAGAAGGTAATTTTCTATCCATTCTTAACAATGACTAACCTCTTACCCTGAATTCACTGACCTTGTAATAAATGACTCAGCATATATGAAGGGCTTGTTTTAAATTAACATATGAACATAATTTGAAAACTTTCTTCCTAGCATGAGGACTAACTAGTAAAAAGTAAATAGAGGTCACTAACAGCTTAGTAACAAATAGGCTGGTAAGTCCAAAGTCTGCAGGGTGGGCTGGCAGGTGGGACACTGAGGGAAATCTAGTGTTGCAGCTCAGGTCCAAGGTCCATTTGCTGGCGGGATTCCTTATTGGCATCTTTGTTCTTATTAAGGCCTTCAACCGACTGGGTGAGTCCCACCTGCTGTTCTGTCTGCTTGAGGTTCTAGGGTTCTTCCCCGCATTCCTCTATCTTTCCAGAATCATCTATTTCCATTAAATTTTCAAGTCTTAAAGAATTCCCTAGTGTTGCACCCTATATAAAATGTGCAACTCTGTTTCTCCCAGAAGATAATGGTTCCATGCAGCAGGAGCAGCGGCGAAGAGCCTGTCCCTCTTTCTCTACTGACATGATTTTTCTGCAGGTTGTACAGAGATAGTTATGTCAATCAGGATCCTTCGTGATGCAGACACCAAATATGCAAGCGAGGTAATTGGGCAGCGTCTGTGAAATAAAAGGTTCAGGAGAGCAGGAACAGGCAGGAAGAACTTTCAGTCCACAATGCACACGCCTTGGGAAGGAGAGAGGGAAGAAGGGCCGGGAGGGAAGGGCAGCTCTGGAGAGAGGCTGATGAGGAGCCTTGGACTAAGGCAGGCTGTTGACATGGGCCAGCTCTGGACTCTCGCTGTGCTCAGGATTTAGGTGGGAGCAGCTTGGGGAGAAGGTGGCCTTGGAGAGAAAGCCAAGCTGGACCCTTAGGAAGGGTAGCTGCGGGCTGCGAGCTAACTGACCTCCTCCACGAAGATTTCCTCCTGAAAGGACAGCTGAGCGGCCTGCCACCACAGCTTCTCCAATCGCCGTTGTTCATTTTGAAAAACACAATTATTCTTAACATTTCATGAGGAGATTTTTGGAGGGAAGAAACTTAGGAAAGGAGACGGCATTAAAAATACAGACAGCTGGGCGGTGCCTGTGGCTCAGTGAGTGGGGTGCCGGCCCCATATGCTGGAGGTAGTGGGTTCAAACCCAGCCCCGGCAAAAAACTGCAAAAAAAACCCTCAAAATACAGACAGCTGTCTGGTCTAAATGATCTGCCAATCATCCGAAAACACTTTATCCAAAAGATTTAAAAATCATACTGTCATAATGAACCGTTTCCCCTCACCTTGTTAGTTAGACAGCCTTAGCTGCTCATGTGGTTTTTCCAGATATCCTCTCTGTAAATTCCATTAAAAACTCAATTAAACTTCTTGGGGGCAAGTATTTGAAAACCACTGTGACCACACATAACAATGAAGCTTAGAAAAAAATAGAATTTTTCATTAACAGAATAAGGAAAACAAAAAAAAGTTCTTTAACTTTGTTAAAAAGAAAGAATAAGGACTTCTTCGTGATTGATTTAAAATGGTTGTTCTTGTTTAATTTTCTAAAGTGAATGATCCATGCAGGTGGTTCAAAAGTAAAGAATTGTAGCCTGTTAAATCCAGTTTCTTCAGTTGTAAGGAATAGAAAGGTAGTAAAATTGAATAAAGGGGAGAATGTTGTACAAGTCCCTAACTGGAAATGAGGACCGAACACTTTTTCATATAATAGTGGAGACCAACCATAGGTCTCATCTGAGTCAGAGGCTTCCTGAGTGCAGTTTGCTCTCTTGAGCTCTGGTGAGTTTAAACTTTACCTATATCCCCAGAAAAAATATTAAAGAACCATCCCACCTGTTGTCATTACCAATGATAAATTTATCCTGCCTGAGGGAAAACTGTTGCGGTAATTCAGAGGCTTTAAACAACTTGCCACACTGTCTGCTAACGCATTCAGATGTGTGGTTGTGCCACTCAGAACGGGGCCTTCGGCTTCCTGACTACATGTACGGTGGGTCGCAACGACAGTCCCAGCAAAATATCACAGACTCAGTGACTTACACAACAGAAGTGTATTTTCTCACTATTTAAGAGGCCAGAGCCCGAGAATATGGTGCAGGCAGAGTTGGTTTCTTCTGAGGACCTCTTTGCTCGGCTTGTAGTAAGTCATCTTTTTCTTTTCTTCCTTTTTTTTATATATTTTTTATTAAATCATAGCTAATGTACATTAATGCAATCATGAGGTACAATGTGCTGGTTTTATATACAAATCAAAATATTTTTATCCAACTGGTTAACATAGCCTTCATGGCATTTTCTTAGTTACAGTGTTAAGACATATGTATTCTGCATTTAGTAAGTTTCATCTGTACCCTTCTAAGATGCACCATAGGTGTGGTCCCACCAATTACCCTTCCACCCCTCAGGCTCCCCTCCCTTGCCCCTTTCCCCATATTCTTATGCTATAATTGGGTTATAGCCTTCATACGAAAGCTATAAATTAGTTTCATAGTAGGGCTGAGTACATTGGATACTTTCTAGCAAAGTGCTTGAGAATACTGTTCTTCTTAGCAAAGTCATCTTTTTCTGATGTCTTCATATGGTCTTCCTCTGTACAGGGTCTGGGTCCTACTTCCTCTTCTTATAAGGACACTGGTCAGATCAGGGCCTTCCCTTAACTTCATTTTAATTTATTCATCCTCTTAAAGCCCCTTTTTCCAAATATAGTCACATTCTGAGATACTAGAGGTTAGAGCAAGGATTTTCAGCTGGTGTACCATGGCACACTGGTGTGCCAGGGAAAAATTTTTAAAGATAATTATTTAAATTATTTCCAAGAGAAATTCAAGGCACAGCAAGTATATTCCCCCCACCTTTTATGACTTTTTTTTTTTTTTGAGAAACATAATTTAAGCAGCTTTGGAAGTTTAACTATTGGTTACATGTGCTCTGTGATAAGAAAGATTGAAAAACATTGGGTTAGAGCTTTGATATATGAGCTTTGGAGACACAGAATTCAGCCCCAAACTCTGAGTCGTATCTGAGAACAAAGGTGTTAAGTAAACCTACCTACATTTTTCACTCTCAGATCTGACAGCTTTGGGGCCAGCTGTGCCTCACCCAGTTTTGCTGGGAGGTGCTGGCTCAGCAGTCCTGGCTTTGTACACCTCTCATTCCCCTTTCCAAACACCCCATATTAACTAGATGTTGTGGGGTGTGTCAAGTTTCTGAAAAGCAAAGTTTGTGATCATGGGGAAGAGGCACAGTACTTTCCCAAACTCAAGGAAAGAGACTCCCAAGAGAATAAGTCATTACAATTAGATGTAATGTCAGCAGAGATTGACAATTCTTCCCCAGCTGAACGTCTGCATCGACACCAGAATGTCTGTCCTTGTGGAGGTAGGGGATGATGACACTGGGAAGAAATGGCACAGTGGCTTTTGCCAGGTCACAATGGGTCCCCTACCACTTCCCCCTAGACCATTCTTAAGAGGCGAGATGGATTCTGAAGTCTTTGTGCCTAAGGTTGATAGCAGATGTTTGATGAGATTGGGGGCCACAGTCTATATTTTAGAAGAATCCAGGTTCAGGACGCAAGTGGGGGTTGGGCACAAGATGTGGCCAAACCGCACATGTGACTATGAATATTGGGAAGAGTGGCTAAGGAGGAGGAGTAGCTAAGGAGGGAGCTTTGTCAGGGCAACTAGTTAACACCCCATCCATCCTTGTCAAACCCCACATGCCGGGTCAGTAGTGTGACTGTCGAAACAGGGCAGGCCCCCGAGAGCCCGCCTGGCTCCATCCTTCCCCTTTGCCAACAGCTGGATCCACGTGGAGAGAGGCAAGTGACACCCAGACTGAAACTGCTTTCATTGTGTGTTCTGGAGGGCAGGACAGAAGAGTCGTGAAATGTTTATGAGATTCTGAGTTTTAGGAACTCTAAGTGACTATTTTAATAACTGAATAAAACTGGCAAGTCGAGACTCTAGCTGTGATCCTGTTATTGGAGCTCACTCAGCAAGGAGAAAAGGCAGGATTCAGCAGAGCACCTTTGGGGAAGTTATTGCCAAATAATAAAAGTTTTATTTTTATACCCTAACACATCATGATTTCACAAAAAGCCAATTATTTGCTGTGGATAAAGAGTTAATGATATCTGTTCTCCTGCTGCATGAGATTTTGCCCTCTGGGGACCCTTTAGCATCGTTCCGCTTGTATTGATAACTTGATAATGACATGTGCTATCTACATTATGAATCAACATTGAGTATGATTCAAAACTTACCCATGGCTGGAAAATTGCATCTCCACTGGGATTATCTATTGGACACGAGAAGCCCTCACAGTAAGTGCTGTGTCTCTAATGGGGACTCTGGAAGCTATGCCTGTAGAGGTTTTACAAGAAATATCGGGTCCTCTCGTGTTGCAACCCATATAGCCTATGGCTACGAGGAGCGAGAGTTATAAGAAATACCTGTATAGCTCAATCGTGAAACACCTGGGTGGAAAGGGCCTGGAGAGGAATTTAGCTCCCCTAACAAGCATGAGAGCTCCCAAGATGAGAGCAGTGGTGAGTTGGCAGTCTCTACACCTGTGGTGCTGAGAGGCACCAGATCAGCCTTATATTAGGCTGGAGGAGAAGGCAGTCAAGGAGCATGCGCATTCTATCACAGACCCGCTTACTCTGACTCTGTCTCCTCTCCTGCCTGCAGAACGCCAGCACGGAGTCTCTCTGCTGAAGATCACTAAGCTCTACTAAAGACTAAGATCTACCTTTCTAAGAAGACTGCTTTACTCTCTCTGAGACACTCTCTCTCTCTCTCCTGCTAAAGTAGATAGCCCTCTGGCACCTAAGAGAAACTGTACCTGAGCAAGGTAACTTAGTGGTCCGCGTCCGGAACCTAGTTAAGCCGGCCGAGACCTGGTCAGTCCTGGGCCCTGGCAAGAAGTGTCAGAAGTGACATGTGACACTCTGGTGTATAAAGACTTCAAGCTAGCACAACTCTTAGATGTTTGGAGTACAATTCAGCTCAGACTTGAATTGCTCCATTGATAGCTTCAAGACCTTCTGCAAAGAAGAACAGCTGCCCCTGCCCTGCTGGCAAGTTCCAGTCCCTCCTTAAATTCTCTGGTACTAAGTGTGGCCTATGGTGGTCTTCAGTCTGAACATTTAGTCAAACCTAAGAAAATCTCTTTGTGACTATTGTTCACATATTGAGATACACAAAAATCACAAATCAAGAAATGTAAAATCCATGTGAACAGAGACAAATGAAGCCTTCCCAGCAACACCATTAACTTGAAACTGACATGGATGAGTCGGAAAGGATGCTGCCAACTGTGTTTCTCAGAAGTGAAATAATGTTTGTCTCAAACGTTGGTAGTGACCCATGTAAAAGTAATTGAAAAAAATGTAACTCTTAGAATATGACTGGCAGAATATTTGTAAGCACCACTGCACACAAATGGTTTGAACGTCCCCTCTAGAACTCATGTGAAAATTTAATTGCCATTGTGATAGAATTTAGGGATGGGATCTTTAAGATGTTATTAGGTCATGAGTGCTCTGACACCCATGGAGTGGCTTAGTTACTGTAGAAATTAGCTCCTGATATATGTGTGAGTTAGGCCCGGCCTCTACTCTCTCTCTCTACCACGTGGAGTCACAGCCTGGCCTCTACTCTGTCTCCACATGGAGTCACAATCCGGCCTCCACTCTCTGTCTCCACCACATTGAGTCACAGCCCGGCCTCCACTCTCTGTCTCCACATGGAGTCACAATCCGGCCTCCACTCTCTGTCTCTACCACGTTGAGTCACAGCCCGGCCTCCACTCTCTGTCTCCACCATGTTGAGTCACAGCCTGGCCTCCACTCTCTGTCTCCACATGGAGTCACAATCCGGCCTCTACTTTCTGTCTCCACCACGTTGAATCACAGCCTGGCCTCCACTCTCTGTCTCCATGTGGAGTCAGGCCAGGCCTGGCCTCCACTCTCTTTCTCTACCATCTGGAGTCACAGCCTGGCCTCCACTCTCTGCCTCCACAAGGAGTCAGGCACAGCCTCTGTTCACTGTCTATGTGGAGTCAGGTCTGGCCTCCACTCTCTTTTTCAACATGGGATCAGGCCCAGCCTCCACTCTCTATCTCCTTGTGGAGTCAGGTCTGGCCTCCACTCTCTGTCTCCATGTGGAGCCACAGACTGGCCTCTACTCTCTGTCTCCATGTGGAGTCAGGTCTGGCCTCCACTCTCTGTCTTCATGTGGAGCCACAGACTGGCCTCTACTCTCTGTCTCTACATGGAGTCAGACCCAGCTTCTACTCTCTGTCTCCATGAGGGGTCAGGCCTGGCCTCCACTCTCTGTCTCCATGTGGAGCCACAGACTGGCCTCTGCTTTCTGTCTCTACATGGAGTCAGACCCGGCCTCCACTCTCTTTCTCCACGTGGGGTCAGGCCTGGCCTCCACTCTCTGTCTCCACGTGCTTACTTACCTTTGTGTCACATTACAACACAGCACCAACACTCACTGAAAGCCAGCACCACACTTTTGGACTTCTCAGCCAGCAGGAACATAAGTCAAAAAACTTCTATTTTATAAATGACTCAGTCTGTAGTATGCTGTGAGAACAGCAGAAAACTTACTGGGACGAGCACTGTCTACATTAGAGAGAGTGTCCTTGAGCGATGAAACCCACCTTCTCAATGTTCCCCATCACTCCCAGGAGGGCTGAAACTCCTCCTTCTCTCCCGTCTCCTAGAACATACCTCAGCAGCTTCTCTGTATGGGTTTCTAGTCTTCCTGCTGGCTTTGTTCTTCTTGTTAATTGCCATTTAAAAATTGCTGATATTAATTAGGAGCTTTACTATGTTCCCGGTTTTAAGTGTTTTACAGCATTATCTCACTTTATCTAATCATTACAAAAAATGATGAGGTAGGTACTATGAAGTAGGAGGATAGTTCTCATTTTAAAGACCAAAATAAGTTTAAATAACTTCTCAAGATCATATAATTATTAAGCAATATGGCTAAGATTCAAGCATTTAACTTGGTGAGTTAAAGTCATAATCCAATAACACAGAAGATTCTTGGAATGAGTTTTCCTTCACTAGTTCATATAGATAAAACTATTTGTAAAACAAATATATAAATATACATGTTTTCCTAATATTGTGTTTCAAATATCTACCCCTCTTCTTTCCACCCAGTTCATCAAATAGGAAAAAAAAAAGTCCACATGATGTGTTTTCCCTTACATCATTCCAAATTTTAGTGATAAACCTTAATTGGAAAGATGGGTCAGACACAATGGCTCACATCTGTAATCCTAGCACTCTGGGAAGCTAAGGCAGGTGAATTCCCTTAGTTCATGGGTTCAAGACCAGCCTAAGCAAGAGCGAGACCCCATCTCTAAAAATAGCTGGGTGTTGAGGTGGGTGTCTATAGTCCCAGCTACTTGGGAAGCTGAGACAAGAGAACCACTTGAGCCTAGGAGTTTGAGGTTGCTGTGAGCTGTGGACACCATAGCACTCTACCAAGGGCAACAAAGTGAGACTCTGTCTCAAAAAAGAAAAAAAAGGTGGAAAAAATTAAATTTGAAAGTCCATGTTGTGAAAATAACAGATAAGTTGACTGAATATCAACTCTATGTCTAGAACTACACGGAAGAGAATGATGAGAACCTCAAAGAAAGGCTAACAATCAAACTTTTTCTTAGGAAGAGATAGGGACCGTGAAAGCTCGTGTGCTGTAATCTCTCATCCAACCAACTCACAGTTCTTTCCAAAGTAGTTTTGGTCCATCTGAAGCATCATTTACTAACACTGCAATTATAAATGCAATATTAAAAGCATCAGCATTTTATCCATATTTAAAAGGGCACTCAGAGAAAGTGTGGCTTATCACGAAAGGGTTGGCATTGAGGATCTTGAATGGTCGTCCTTACCAAGTAGGATTTAAGTATGGAATGCTGTGTCTCAAGATCAAGGCACTAAAGAGTCACCAAAAAAACCTTTCCTGAAATCATTTTAATTTTAATTTCACATTAAGATACCTGTAGTTACTATTGTTTTTAAAAAGCTTGGGAGATGGTTACAATATATATGATGCTATAAACTTCATTACAAACATTTACTCATCTTTATTACTTTTCTCTAGAGTCCCAATTACTGTAATAGGAGGCAAAATTTCTTATAAATGAATGAAAATTGGCAAGGAAAATTTGTATAACTAAAAGAATGATTACTTAGAATAATTTAATGTATATTTTTTATATTTTTTGCAAAGACATTAGAGCAAGCACACTCATGCACACACACACTCAGCACACACGTGTGCATACACACACATTCAGCAGCCATCAAAAGGTCAAAGATTTTAGTTCAAATCACACGTTATATTCTACTTTACTAAATTTTAGGACTCAAGACTTTGTGTTTACTATAGAATATGCCCAAATGAAATAATGAAATCATTTTTGTCCCACCTCTGATATGAGATATGCTAAATTTCTCAGTATCTTGAAAATGCAATATCTTTTAAACAAGGAAAGAAAGTAAGAGATAGGCCATTAGCCAAATTTCTTTTTAAGTTGTGCATGTGTCAACAATTATAGGGTGCCTTTTAATATCTGTATAAGTTTTGTATGACTGCTGTAACAAATCACCTGATTTGAGTGGGTTAAAACAACACAAATTTATAATCTGACAATTCCCTACGTAGAAGACCAGATGGTCTTGCACCTTCCCTTCTGCCTCATCTTGCCTACTTACAGATGAAACATTTAAGGGATTGAGAAAAAAATGACTCCAGTGTCCAGAAACATATATAGTACCTAGTCCAGGGAAGACACTTTGTAAATACTTTTGAATGTGTCGAGCTTCTCAGATGATTTGAATATTGGCATATTTGTACTCAGAAAGGGGATAAAACCAGCAGTCTTCTCTGGTTTCTCAGAGCAGGAACCAGCCTCACCAGGTGACTGCCTTTCTTTGCTCTCCCACTCTTCCCTATTGAGAGATGCCTTTTCTCACTGTCATTCTCCATCACTTCCTACATGTGGAACCTTATCTTTAGACACTCACCTTTTCTGTTCCTCAAGAGCTCCCTACCCCTAAGTGATTTTTGCCCATATTTGATCCATTTGAAACTTTTCTGTACTTTTCCTATGCCATATTTCATGCTACTTCAGCATGTGTATAATTAAAATTGGCCTGAAAGCTCCCTGGGAAAGAGTGTATGCTTTTTACACCTACGTCCTCACAATAGTTACTGACAAATGACCAATAAAGGTTTCATGAGTGGATTGCTATCATCTGTTCCCTCTTAGTTTTATTTCTCTATAAAACATTCACTTGTTATTTGATATTTTCCAATTGGTTGAATGATTGAATGACTATGTCCCAACACCAGGAACCTTGTAAAGTCTTTCTCATCACATGGTCATCATGTCTTAGCCCCTCACTCAACAAGTGTTGAATAAATGAAGGAATGAATAACACTGGATATTTAAGAACAATATTGGTGTCTTAATAAACAAAACTAACTAGAGTGTTTAATAATAATCACTAAACTAAATATAGTGATTAATAATCACTTTTATATAGTAGCAAGATACTTTCCAAGTATTTCCTATTATTCCTATATTTTCAGGTTCCCAGGTACTTTTACAGGGAATACAGGTAAATAGAGTCATTAACCTTTCAAACATATGTACCAGCTGACATGTAGAAAGGTATTGCATTTTTTGTGATTGTTTATTATGAAACATGGACATTTGAAAGGTTTTTCAATGATGCTGAAGTTTGGGAGATAGAAGAGCCAGCTGGAGAGGAGGTCTGTTAATGTTTCCTCCTGCCTGGAAGATTCTAACAGGATACTTGCTAATGTGCTGTTTTATCATTTTCAAAGAAGAGACATCCTTCTCCTTCTCCCTCAGAGAGATCACTTAGAGATCTCTTGTTTGGCAGAAAGTATACTTAACATCTGTCTTGAAAAGAAAAAAGTCTATGAGACTTCTTTTCTTTGGCAGGTGGAAACGGTGGAACTCTTAGGGTACAATCTCCGACAGACCTGGGCTTGAGTCCTGGCTCAGAAAACACTAGCTGTGCCCTTGAACAATTTATTTCAACTCTTGTCCTATAAAACGGGGACAATAATGGTACCGATTTCATGAGACTGTGGTGAGATAATGCATAGTGGCACTAATGACACCTCCCACTTACTACATGCCCAGCCTTGTACTAAGTGCTTAATATGAATTACCCCGTTTAATTCTCACAACAGTCATGATCAAGCTAAAAACTTCTGCACAGCTAAGGGTACCACAACTAAAGCAAACAGACAGCCTTCAGAATGGGAGAAGGTATTTGCATGCTATGAATCTGACAAAGGGCTGATAATTAGATTCTACAGAGAACTCAAACTAATTAACAAGAAAAGAGCAAAAGTCCCATTTGTAAGTGGCCAAGAGACAGAATAGAATCTTCCCTGAAGAAGACAGATGAATGGCCAACAAACACAAGAAAAATTGTTCATTGTTCCTAATCATCAGAGAAATGCAAATCAAAACCACCCTGACATATCCCCCAACCTCAGTGAGAACAGCCTACATCACAAAGTCCCAAAGTTGTAAATGTTGGCCCAGATATAAAGAGAAGGGAACGCTTTTACACTGCTGGTTGGATTGCAAACTAATATAGTCTCTATGAAAGGAAGTATGGAGAATCCTCAAAGAACTAAAAGTAAACCTTCAACTTGATCCCACAATCCCATTACTAGGTATCTACCCATAAGAAAAAATTTTTTACCAAAGACATTTGCACTAGAATGTTCATTGCAGCTCAATTCATCTGCTGAAATGTGGAATCAGCCCAAGTGCCCATCAACTCATGAATGAATTAAACTGTGGCATACATCTACCATGGACTATTATTTAGCCATAAAAATGATGGAGACTTGATAGCTGTTGTATTTAACCAGGTGGAGTTGAAGAATATCCTTTTTATGCTTCTTAGTAAAGTATCATAAAAATGGAAAAGCAAGTATCCCAGTGCACTCAGTTCTAATATGAAACTGATGGATAAACAACTATACCTTCACATGAGAGAAAAATAGAAATAATTCAAGTGTTGGTGGGGGAGAGGGAAAGGAGGGATGGGGGTTGGTATGCCTTTACCAGTGGGCACAATGTAAGGGATACAGCACACTCCCAGGTGAAGGGCTCAACTACAACTTGAACTCACCTAACAATGCAGGTAACAAACAATGTAACCTAATCATCTATACCCTCATATTAATCTGAAATAAAAATATGATAAATAATAAAGTCAGTGCTACCATTATCCTTATTTTTCAGATAGAGAAAGTGAGGAAGAGTTTCCTAAGATCCTTTAAGTTCTTAATAATATATAACTTCTGTAATTATTTGCTTTGATCAATACAATATCAATTGCATTGATCAACATAAAATCAATATAAATTTCATTGATCAATACAATATCAATTGCATTGATCAATACATTAGCATAGATTTTCAAATTATTTTAATCAATCAGTACATGTTGGTATATGATTAGATTCATATGCTAATAAGCTAATAAGTATTGAGCATTACACTGCACCTGATGCTCTATTAACATTTTAAGAGTCATCTAGTTTAATCCTCACAGTATGTTTATGTGATGTGCTCATCACTTCCATTTTGTGGATGAGAAAACTCAGGTTTAAAAGGTTAAGTGGTGAAGTCATAGAGCTAGAAATCGGTTTTGCCAATATTTAAATGCAGGCTGCCTGGTTCCAGAGTTCCTGTGAGTAATCCTACTTTTACAGCTGCCAGCCCAGCTCCCAATGTCCCTAGAAGTTCCTCATAGAAATCCAAAAAGAAATGGGTTCAATGGAGAGTGGGGTTTGGGGAGCAGCATTATGGATTCATTTCCCCTAGTGGCTATAACAAGTCACTGCACAGTGGGTGGCTTGAAACTGACAGAGTTCAGCTGTCTGAAGTCAAGGTGTCCTCAGGGCTGTGCTCCCTCCAGAGGCCCTAGGGGATGACCCATTTCTTGCTTCTTCCAGCTGCTGGTGGCTGCCCACATTCTGTGGCACATGGCCTCATCAATCTAATCGTTTGGGACACTATTTCAGATTTCTCTCTGCTCCATCTTTAGAGCGCCTTCTCTACCAGGTGTGTCTAAACTCCCTCTGTCTGTCTTTTAAAGGATGCTTGGGATAGCATTTAGATCCCACCTGGATAACCCAGGATAATCTCTCATCTCCAGATCCTTAATCATATCTGCAAGCACTGTATCCTAGAAGGTAATATACAAAGGTTCTAGGCATTCGGACCTGGTATCTAGGGGGACACCATTAAGCTCACTATAGTAGGGAATACAAAACTAATAATTCATTGAATCCATGGATCCATTACTTGTGATATACACTATTTGTTTACCAGGAAGAGGGAAAATGCCCAACATGGGCAGCCTATTGGGAGACTCCCAGCAGAAAATGCAGACAAGGACAATGCCAGAAAATGTCCATTCCACAGAAAAAAGGACAAGGGCATTTTGTACATTTCAACCTTGGTAGTGAGGAAGGAAGGAAGACACTTCTTAGGGAATTTGAGCCCAGGTGATGAGGACTGAGGAAGTGGGGTCTGTTGTCCTGTAGGCAGACCCAGTGTTAGGGGGATGTCTCCAAGTACAGCACCACGGACTGAGGAGGGCTCTGCTACCAAGATGTGTGTGTGAGTCACCCTACCAGGAAAATCACCTAAAAGAGCAGAAATTGTGGCCAAAGATGAGAGAATTTCAGAATGGAATGTCATTCATATGCGATGTGACCTCAAGGCCACTGCAGCCATGGGGGCTGCCTCTTACCCCACTAACCTTCCTTTTATAAGTTATCCCCCAAACAGGGCCACCCAGGGTCCTGGAGGAGCTAGTACCACATCAGGTAAGCTTACTAGATGAATGATGTGGTCCCTGAGGATTCTGGTGGGGGTGGTGGGGGCTGTAGCACAAGCTACAGGGAGCCTCCCAGGTCCCCAAGGTCATGGAGGCACAATTGCTATTTTGGGGTGGCCACACGGCTCTCAGTTTAGACCTTTTCCAATAACTGCCCTCACTCTGGGTTATGCTACGGCCCCTCCTGCATCCATGAGAGGCCTAAAGGGCTGGCCTCCTTGCCTCCATGGACTTCTCAAAGGAGACTATGCCAGCTCTAGAGTTGAACTGAGATGGCCCAAGGCATCTACTGCAACTGTTTCACTCTCCCTCTCCAACTGGGGATCCTGCTCTCCCCACTTCCTTAAAGGTGCCGTTCCCGAGAACAAACTTCTATGGTTTCCCACATGCAGTGTCCGTCTTGGAGCCTGTTTCCTGGGGCATCAGATCTACTGGGTATTTTTAAAATATAAAAACAAACAAACAAAATTACCAAAGACCCACTATTTGTCCAATTGTGTGTCATATTTAAAGACTGTTCTACATTGAACCATCCAGCAATTACATTATAAATTTAAAAACCTTGTATAACTCAACCATAAGGAGATATATTTAGTTTTTTAAATCTATGGAAATTTATGTTGACTTACAGATTAATGTACTTTCAGTATCTGATCTGTTGTAAGCTGATAAGAATGTTCTTTTGAGTCAGACCTGGATATAAATTTCTGTCTTCTCACTAACCATTTATGTTTGCACAAGCTACTCGGTCTCTCTGAACTTCTGTAATGTGGGGATTGATCTTATCTAGTTCCTTTACGAGACTATTGTGGAGATTAAATGAAATATCCTCTATGTAGAAACCTAGCCCTCTGCCCGTCACGGAAAAGAAAACTTATGAGTGTTACTTTCTCCTCCACTTCTCACGAGGTATCTGAGAAGTTACTCTTTCGCTTGTGGTTTTCTACGTAGAATAATGACAGCAGAATAGCAGGGAATGAATTATTTATAGGTGGGTTTTTTAAATAAATAATTTAACACCTATAGGGCATCTTAGAAGGGGACAGGTGGAACTTAACTAAATGCAGAATATAAACACAATAACTAAGAAAATGCCATGAAGGCTATGTTGACTAGTTTGATGAAAATATTTCAGATTGTATATGAAACCAGCACATTGTACCCCAGGAATGCATTAATGTACACAGCTATGATTTAATAAAAACAAACAAACAAACTAACTAACTAACTAACTAAACATGACACAGTCCACATGCAATTACAGACTGTGGTCTGTACAATGCCAGGCAGATTAAATGAGCCTGAGACAGTATGTCCACTTGCTTCCTCAGGGAATTTCCCGTCAGGTCCCTGCCACCCCCTGTGTCATCAGCAGGCCCTTACCCGGTGGCCCTGAGAGTGCACCTTACAGCTTTCAAAGAGCAAGAGAGGGGACCAAGAGTTGCTGGGCTTATGTTTGCTTCCTTCCTGGCCGATATTGGAATCTTAGGATCCCCAACCCTCCAAGTCCAGTGCAGAACTTTCCACAAGTGTCTGGCTCTCTACAGGTATGGGTGGTTTAAACCTGGGTACTCTTCTAGAAAGGAAAGTCAACCCTGCTCTTAACTAGTTCTCATTGGCTGAATAAATTGGACCACCATAAATCTCTCAGGCCCTAGATTAAAGAAACACACACATTCTCTGCCAGAGTAGAAAAGATCATAAGAAAATGTATTTAAAGTACTTTAATTTGTAATAAACTATCCAGTTAGTTTTTTGTAGATCACCTGTCAAGGTGATTTGTAAATAGAAATCATGAAAAAAAGTTGCAAACAGTGATATTAAATACTTGGCAATTACAGGGTATCTGAAAAATTTTAATGGAATTGACCCAAGAGAAAGGTCTTGGTAATCACGTCTCATTTCTACATCACCTTGCAGTTGAGAAAGCTCTTTTGCATGTATTAATGTGCATGGTAATCCTTTATGATAGCTGGGTTACATATTCATAACCTCATTTCACAGATGATCAAACTGAAATTCAGAAACATTAACATGAAAAAATAATTACCTCCCATGCTCCCAGACAAAAAGCTGGGGGAAGGCTACTCTGCCCCTCAGCACTTCAAGGAAGCCCGTGTGTCTTGCATGTTAGCCAGATTTGTGGAGGAGAGTGTTGAGGGGAGAACTGGGGCCAGATTTGTTCTCCCACCTACTTTATCCTTATTTGGAGGTTTTGTGATTAGCCACAGAAGGCACAGTAAGAACATCTGTTCTCTGTAAAGTGAGTGAGAGTTTTAAAGGATTCCCACAATCCTACTGCCCTTGGCTTTACGTGGCCTTTCTCTGGACTATCTTCCACATCTGAGCATGTTCCCCATCTACAGCTGACTTCTAGGCATCTCAGCCTGGTTTTCTGGCTGGTACTTAAAACAATCATGTCCAGATGAAATGAATTATCATCCCCATCAAACTCTACCCCTCCACATGTTAAGGAAATTTATAGCAAGGCCCCAGACACTTAATTGCAATTAAATAGTTAATGACTCACTTCCTTGCCATTTATTACCTTTTGTATTTCTGATGACTGTGGTTTTCTCTTGCCCCCCACCCCAAACCCCAAGCACAATACTTGAAGCCATTATTTAATGCATAGGAATTAGGACAAAACTACCCACGAGGAACTCATTAGTAGAGGGAGGCTGACAGGTGCATGAATGAAAACAAGATGGTAGATTTCTGCAAAAAGGACCATGAGCTTATGAAGAAGGTAACAGTTACATTGCTTCTGATGAAATAAACAAGGACTTGCTGATCTGTGTTTTGCATTTAAGATCAATAGGCAGGTGGTTGGGGTGAGGAGGAATTCAAGGGGAAGAAAGAGCTTGAGCCTAGGATTAAGCCACACACATCCACACACACCATGCGCACACCCCCCCTCACACACATCCACCCAGTCTGGCTTATTGGGGGGAGTTTTGAGCTCTTCCATTGCCTGGATGAGGCCAGAGAGATCGGTGGGAGGTCACATCATAGGAATGTGTATGTGCTTCTAACTAGGGTGGACATTATTCCAACAGCCCAACACTCAGCCCTGGCAGCAGAGTAGAAGCCCGTAGAGGCATTTTAATAAGTAACAAGTCCCCTCCTGCCAACACAACCAACACACAACCAATTTAATCCTTCCACTGGAGCCTGAGACATCTTGACGTCTCTTGAATCATCAAGAGACAATTCACAGGTGATTTCTAGGTTCTAGGCAAGACAGTGTCACTCAAATACAATCATGTGCTACACGATGATGCCTGTCAAGGATAGCTCCATACACAATGGTGGTCCCATAACATTATGATACCATATTTGTACTCTACCTTTTCTGATTACATCCACTTAGATACACAAATAGCACTGCAATACAAATTACATCCACTTAGATACACAAATAGCACTGCCTACGGTGTTCAGGACACCATCATACTGGACAGGTGGTAGCCCAGAAGCAACAGACTACACCAGACAGACTAGAAGTGGAGGAGGCTAAACCATCTAGGTTTTTGTAAGTACATGTCATGATGTTTGCGTAAGGATGAAAAGGCTTAATAAGTCATTTCTCAGGAGAACACATCCCTAACCTTCAGTGATATATTACAAATACTGCCCTCCCTGCCGTGATGGAGGTTATCTGAGAGGGATGAGATTATAGGTAGACAGTCTATTTACTTGGACTCTTCAATGTTTTTGGTACTTTTCTTTTTCATATTTAGCAAGGCATCGGGTCTTTGCCTTTCTTAATCCACATTTTTCTTTAGTATTTCTATTCTTATTCCCTAGTTAATTGCTTCATTTTCTTTTTTTACTTGAGAAATTTCAATGCACATATCTGGTGGAGTCCTGTACTTCTAGTTTGACTTTACTGAAGTCCAATCTATCCTAGATTATCCCATGCTAATCTTAAACTGTAGATCTGAACATATAGTTGTTCTGCTCAGAAACTTTCAATGGCTCCCTATTGATTTCTGAATATTTAAAAACCTCTCATTTTGCCACCAAAAGTCCTCAACTCTGTCCAGAAGCAATATTTTCTCCCCCTTAAATACTTTTTTTACTTTTTGGCTTTGCTCTTATTTTCTTCTTCTTACTAGAAGATGTTTCCCTAAACTCTGCTTGCTAAAATCACTCACATTTTTCTTGTAGGCTTGACTCCTACATCACCTCATTCAGGAAG
The DNA here is from genome assembly GCA_963573935.1 of Arctocebus calabarensis. Taxonomy (NCBI): domain Eukaryota; kingdom Metazoa; phylum Chordata; class Mammalia; order Primates; family Lorisidae; genus Arctocebus; species Arctocebus calabarensis. Next base: position 445 of record CAUYON010067412.1, on the reverse strand, counting down.
CCTTGCCTGATTGCTCAGCCAATGTGACTTCCTCCTTGTAGATCTCTTAGCATCTTTTAAACCAACATTTATAACTTTCTAACATCTTCTCTAAAGCATTATCTAACATGCTCTCAGATCACACAGTCATTCCTTCTGGCATATAATTGGCTTTACTCTAAATAAAGATCATTTCTTTGTCATTACTGTGTACTCTACTGTATAGGAACTTGTCCACTCTATGCACAGAAAAAATGAAGTATTAATTCTCAATACAATTTAAAACAAACACTTAAGAATTTTCATTGTCTTTAGACATGAAGAATTTTTCCTTTTTTTTTTTTTTAATAATTTTATTGAATCATAATTATGTACATTGGTGCAATCACAGGGCACGATTCATATACATTCAGAAATATTTTGATCATACTGTTACAGATATCCTTCATGGCATTTCCTTGATCAC